>JAVXUP010003656.1:0-58036 GCA_033070095.1 Escallonia herrerae | reverse complement strand
GTCTAGAAGAAAATAATATACAAACTGAAAATGAAATAGAAAATTTAGCAAATCAGGCAGATACAACTTTAAATTTAAATTGTGATGAAGAACTTAGTGATGAATATTTTGATGATTATTTAGTACATGACCTTTATGATAATGACAATGATTATCCATGGGATGATGAAGCCCTGGCTAATCTAGACAATATGTTAAACGGTATATAATGACTACTAAAGTGATAGATTTGCAAAATTTACAAATAGACAATAATAGTTTAAAAATAATTAGGGAAAACTTAGACTATATTAAAAATACGTTACAAAATAGCATAGAAAAAACAAATAATTCAAAACTAGAAATAATAATGACACAACTAAATGAAATTAGAGATGACATAAAAGGATGCAAGCTAAAAATAATACATTTAGAAAAAAGGCATAAAAAATTAGAAGATAATATAAAACATTATATACAATTACAAGGCATTGAGTATAATGATTAAAGACTACGAGACCAACATAAATTATTTAAATGCTTACAATAATAGTATTCGATATTTAAGCCCCGAAGAAGGTTTAACTAGAAACAACGTAGGGACTCCTACAGAGATAATAAACAAAAAACAAAATAATGTAATAATTATATTATTATTAACATGTTTAGAAAAAATAGAAAATTTACAAATCCAAATAACTGAGTTAGAAGAACAAATTAAAATAAAGCCTAAGCAAACATCTACAAAAGATATAGAAGATTTATGTAAAAAATTAGATAATATGCAAATTGATAAAAATAAACCTTCTAAAACAAAAGAAGATTGGAAATTTTTAGTCTATGATAAACAAAGAATGGAAGAACTTAATAAACACAGAAAACAAAAAGACAAACTCATCTCTTAAAATGTTAAGAAATACAGGAAATATTTTAGGAAGAGGTAATACAGAAGATAGAAATATGACAGAAGTCTTAGCCACAGAAACAAGACGTAGAAATGAAAATACAGTAGGCAATAGAGTACTTAGGTTATTTAGACAACCACCTGCACCTATAGCTTCTTTAGAACAAATAATAGACATAGATAGACAAATTGAACAATTTAGACAAAATCGATTAGATTTAATTTCCCCACAAATTCTTTATCAAAATAATGCACAAGTAAGTCAAACAAGACTCTTTATGCACTATAGAGAAACTCAAAATAGATGCATAGGAGATGATGTAGTTAGTATAAATTTAATACATCCTGATTCAGAACAAGAATTAGTCCGAGGCAATTTTAATCTTACACATATAGGTTTAATTGTTGTAGGAATTAAAGGATTAACCAGAAGAGACACAGGAGCTAAAGTCTTTTTAGCTATAGTTGATGATAGGTTTACTAATGAACAAACAATTCTAGGAGCCATTGAAGTAGATATGAACAATAATGGAGGAATATTTTATTGTGCACCTGACTTTTGCTTAAATACAAGAGACTTTGCAAAAAATATTAAAATAAAAATTATGACTAAAGGTTATGAGGAATTTCAACAAGGCAAGAATTTATTAATATGTTCTACTTTTATTGGAAAACTTACACAAAATAGTCAAGTAGGATACCAATTAAATATAGAAGACACTGCCAAATTTATAATTAATCGTGGAATTAGATTATTACCACCTTATAAGGTAGATGCTTTAGACAACTCAGGCCAAGAATGGCAAATAGATAGAATTTTAGGATCAAGTTCTTCAACTAGCATAGTACCAACAGATAGCTTATGGTATAGAAATACATCAGGCAGAATGTCAGTTAGATTTACAAATTATGTTGAAGCAAGTAATACTCCAGACATCCAAGAAACTGAGGAAAATGAATAAAATAAAAGTTAAAATAATTTTAAATCAAAAAATAGGAACTACTTATTTTGGTCAAGGACTTAGTTGGTCTCAATATCAAGAATGTATACAAATGATAGAGAAGGAAGAAAATAGCCTAAATATATTTGAAGAATCTGAAGATATAACACAACCTCAGAAAATAACTATTCCTGATGAATTAAAAGATTTAGATGTAAGCCCTACATTAATGTTTAAATCAGTAGCATTTCTTGAAACTTCAGAACCTGAAATAAATTACAAAATAGAATTAGATAACAAAATTAATAATGCTCTACAAGAAATAGAAGCTATTCGAGTAAAACAACACAAAGAATTAGAAAATTCTAACAGACTGTTATTCGAAGAATTAATGACAGAAAAGGATAAAAATAAACAACAATATGAATTTGATAAAGATGCAATAACAGAAAATGATTTTGATCAATTATTAGACAATGATATACAATCTATATCTACTCAAATTACAACTAATAATACAAAATTTAATTTGATGAATGAAACCCCTTACATATTTATGGAAGATAGTGGTGAAAATTCAAACATGACTGAAGATAGTAGGTTTTATACAACCAGAGGTAATTATAGACCACAATATACTTATGGAAATTTACCAAGACAAAGTGCTAAAATAGATGCATCAGACAGACCATATGATAAACCTAATTATAGACCTAAAGGAAAAAGACATCCTTTAGAACAAAATTTTAAAATACAAAAGGCAGCAGAACCTTTTATTTTAAATATTACATCTGTAGATCCACAACAAAGAACAAATTATATACAAGTATGGAAGGATGCTGTTGTAGCTAATTTTATTACAAAACAAGCTGATAACTTAGAAACAGGTGAAGAAATGATAAGATACATGACACAATTTTTAGGACCCATATCTAAAGCAAATTTTGAAGAATGGCAAAGAGCTTATCCTAATGATTTACGAGAAATGGCCGATTTAGGGCCTAATCCATATAATTTTGTAAACACTATACAATTAATTTTAACCGGTAGAAATCCTAATACAGGAGATGGTGTTCTACAAAATGAAGCCGCTAGAAGGTTAGAACAAGTACATTTATACAATTGGCATAATATTAAACCTTTTATGCAAGAATATTATTATTTCGCCTCTCAAAGCGGAAATATCTATAATGAAACGGTTATAAACAAATTTTTAAATAAATTACCAGGAGCATTAGGAAGAGAAATAACAGATACAATTAAGAAAGCTTATGAACAACCACCAGACAAAAAACCTGCTTATGCTTTAGGAAGTGTTTTAGAACAAGTTATTGAAATTTTAGTATCTAAATGTACTAATATACAAATATCTCGACAACTTAAAAATGAAACAAGTTTTTGTAAAGAAATATATACACCTCAACATTACGGTCAAGAAGAACCTAGACCTAAATATACTCGTAAACCTACAAGACAATATAAGAAACACCCTAGAAAAACTTATTATTTAAGAAAGAGTAGAGCTAGAAGACCTTTCTTAAATCCAAGACATGTACGTAAATATGACAATAAACGTATTTATAAAAACAAAGTAACTTGTTATGCATGTGGCGAACCAGACCATTTAAGCTCTAGTTGCCCTAGAAAACATAATAACAATACATTTAAAGCAATGATAGTCAATAATACAAATGAAGATTTAGTTGAAGTAGATGAAACCCTAAGTGATACAGAAAGTATTTATAGTATTAAATCCATTGAAGAATATGTTGAAGATACAATTTCTCTAAGTAGTGATGAAGAGGAAGATCACCTTCCTGTAGAGACAACTGATCAATTAGATATGTTTATAAATTCCTTGAAACAATCTAGTATTTATAATTTTATGTTCAAACCATCAGAACACAATTTAATTAAACAAGAAACTTGTATACATCAATGGGAAATAGGAAAAGGAATAGATACAAATACCTGCTACATATGTCAATGGTACCCTGCCATTAAAGTAAGATGCAAATGTTCTATATGTTATGCAGAAGCCTGTACAAAATGTTTAAAACAAAAATTTAACCTAGATCTTAGCAATGCTTCTACTTCCAAGTCTAAACCAGATACAATCTATTATGATAAAAACATAAATAGACGTTTAGAATATTTAGAACAAAAAATAATACAAATTGAAGAAAATATAGAACAACTAAAAGAAGTCAACTTAGACATACCCATAGAAGAACCTAAAAAACAATTGATACAAGATTTTAATATTGATAAATTTTGTACTAAACCACGTTTTAGTAATCTAATAACTACACGAATACAAATTAAACATTACAAAAAACATGTAGAGACAAATGCAATCATCGATACAGGATGCACTATCACTGTTATCGATCCTTCTCTTATAAGTACACAACATTTAAAAATCTTAGATAAACCTATGACTGGAGTAGGATTTTCTAACACACCTATACAATATGATAAAATGATTTCAAATGCTTACATTACTTTCCTTACACCTTGCAATGTGCAATCTCCTCCATACCATTTAAACCATGCATTTTGTACTCCAATACAACATGCTGAAGGCAAAATTATTTTAGGTATTAATTTTCTCCTCGCCAATAACAATACAATTACTCTATCCAAAGAACTTTTTCAAATCTCTCAAAATACAACACACACACCCATTAATATTGATACACCATCAGAGTACGCTCAGAAGCGCGGTGGGACATACATAGACATAGATACAAAAACTTCACAAATATGTACTGATTGTCAAAAAGGTAAGACAAATTGTTGTTTAACTAATATAGATTCAACTTCTTTTGATGACAGCAGCTTAGAAACATTTAGTGAAGAGATAGATAATGATCCATACAATATATATAGAGTCAGTTATAATTTAATACAACAGTTTACTAATAAGAATGATATTCTTAGAGCCGAAGAAACGTTACCCTTTTTAGGAGAAAATCCCATAAAACGATGGGATTTAAATAAAATCTATTGCAGATTAGACATTATTAATCCTGATTATATAGTTAAAACAGCTAATATTGAAGTCAGTAGTTTAGATACAGAAGATTTCAAAATGCATATTAGCGAATTAACAAACTTAGGAGTAATAAGACCAAGCAATAGTCCACATAGATCAGCAGCATTTATAGTTAGAAACCATGCAGAAGTAGTTAGAAACAAAAGTAGAATGGTAATTAATTACAAAAGGTTAAATGACAACATAAAAGATGACAGTTATAATATTCCAAATAAGACATTTCTTTTAAGTAAGATACAAGGTAAAAAACTTTTTAGTAAATTCGACTGTAAGTCAGGTTTTTATCAAATTAAAATGTGGCCCGAAGATATTAAATGGACTGCATTTACCACACCAGAAGGCCTATATGAATGGTTAGTTATGCCATTTGGCCTTAAGACAGCACCAAGTATCTTCCAGCGCAAAATGGATGATATTTTTAGACCTTATAATGATTTTATTTTAGTATATATTGATGATATTCTTATTTGTAGTAAAAACGAGACAGAACATTTATCCCATTTAGATTTAGCCTTTAAATTATTTGAAAAACACGGTTTAATCCTTAGCAAGAAGAAAATAGAATTATTTAAAACAAATATAAAATTTCTGGGTATGGAAATAGGAAATGGCAAGATAAAGTTACAAGAACATATATTTAAGAAAATTTTAGATTTTCCAGACAAGTTAGAAGGACTAAAACAAATACAAGCATTCTTAGGACTTGTAAACCAAGCTCGTATGTACTTTAAAGATCTTAGTAAATTAATTGGACCATTATACAATAAAACAAGAAAAAATGGTCAGAGACACTTTAATAATGAAGATATTAATCTAGTTAGAACAATAAAAGAAAAGGTACAATATTTACCTGATCTTTATTTACCCTTAGATACAGACTATCTAATAGTACAAACAGATGGTTGCAAAGAAGGATGGGGAGCTGTCCTATACTGCAAACCTACTAAATACAGTAATAAAAAAGAAGAAAGATTATGTAGATATGCAAGCGGTAAATACAAAGAAAGTAATCAATATCTTACAAGTTTAGATTTCGAACTATTAGCAATAATATATGCACTTGAACATTTCAAAGCACTCTTAATAAGTAAATATGAATTTTGCATAAGAACAGACTGTGAGGCAATTGTTAGATATAATAAAAACAAAGACTCCAGATATACAAATAGATGGGCAAAGTTTTTAGCAACACTTAGCAATTATAGGTTAGACAAAATTGAATGGCAACCTACAAAAGGAAAAGATAATACTTTAGCATACTTATTATCTAGAAAATTATTCGCTTAACGATTACTTTTTGCAGATATGACTCCTTTTGAAGCAAAACTGCAACTCAGATGGTATAAGCAACTAATCCTTCGTGAGATGAATAGGATAAGAGACATACTTTGCTTGCCAAAAACTGATTGTCCTTGGGAACAAGAATACAGAAAAATGACAATTTCCCAGTCACAACAATATATAAAGCATATGAGGGATGAACTAGATCTATTTGGAGCAGTTTTCTGCCATTAGACTTTGTAAAAGTCCTTTTAATTTCAGACCTTATGAGTGCTGTAACTCTTTTAAAGAATATTTTAATATGAATCCTTTTCAAGTTCATCGTTTTCTTACAATACTTAAACTTGAAATAATTAGCTTGGAGGAATTCGATAAGTTTTCAGACAATCCTCCTAACACTAAGTTTTATACAAATTTTAGTACTAACAAATATTGCATTATTTGTCTTGTTTAATATTTTGCAGGACAATGAATCCCTTTTCGGGAGGAAGACCTCCTTGGCGAGCTAGACCGCCGCCAATGTCTAATACACCTCCTTATACTCCTCCTTCCCAAGCCCATTTTCCAAATACACAGTCTCAGACAAATCCTCCTTTCCCTACACTTTTTCCTTCATACACCGATAATTCAGGTAGGCAAAGAATTAATTTTGATGGAAGCAATTTAGGCGTTATTCATGTAGGAAGCAAGTTTCAAATAAAAGACCCTAAGATTACTTCTCTTCCATTAGACCAAGTCACCCTTTTAGACAACATTTGGCAGTCTTTTATGCGTAAAGACAATAGTTGGTTTGTCAATACTTTGAACGGATTAGCCTCTTATTTCCACAAACTTAGAGACACTCGTAGATTTCAATTTTATTGTGTTTTTAGGGGAAAACAACCAGGCATTTACAAACATTTTCCAGAGGCAATGCATCATGGTGTAGGAAACCATGAAAAACCTTGGTTTAAAGGCACTCAAACATTTGAAGAATCTCGTAAATTAATGCAAGATCATTATGGTCTAAATTATTTTATAAGTCCTTTTTGCACTAATCCTGACACCTCACTTTCTACTTCTACTTCAGGACCCATTCCTTCTTCTCCTGGATCACAATTTTGCAAAAATTGTGATATTTTAATAAAGCATTATAGTGATTTGAAACAAGCTACTGACAAATTAGCCTTTGACAAAACACAATTAGAAGTTCAAATTTCTGAGTTAAAAACAAAAGTACAAAATTTTGAATTAAATGCCTCAGATTGGAAAGATAAACAAATTTCTAAATTTTCCAAACATCAGCAGCTGAAACAACTTCTTCACACACCTCCTGTTTCTGGTATTCAAGAGACAGCTAGTCCTGTTCTACAGGTAACAGGTAAAGACTCCTCAAATCCTGTGATAGCTGGAGGTTTGCTCAAAATCTCTGAAAATCCCTCAAGCTCGGGAGAAAGAACTTCTAGTCCAGCACCACCGGCGGCTGGTAAAGACACCTCAAGTTCGGAGACCCCTTTCCGTTTGGGCAAAACGGAACGCAGAAGACAGAAGATCAAAGAAACAAAGAAGAAGTTAATGGCCGATGCAATCAAGAAACAAACTGCTGATATGATATACAGCATCTTCTCAGATTTTGACAAAAACTACGTCCAAGGACTATATAGTGAAGAATTTGCACAAAAACCGTATACTAGTTCAGACTTCAAGCGACTAGACGATGAGCTGGATGAAGTATTGAAGACATCATCATCTGATGATCCAGATACTGCCACGTCTCACCAGAAGACATCAGAAAAAAGGGACAAAGGCAAAGGAAAGCTAGTAGATACTGAAAAGGACAAAGCATCTTAGTGGACTCTTGGACCCACGAAGATTCTTAAAGACAAGATTACTTTTACACCTGTCCCTCTACTTTCGGTAAATCACTTTACTTTTGCAAAAGTTTATTCCAATAGACGACAGATTCCTGTACAACTTTTGACCATGTAATTTTTTGGCATAAGTGCGCATCTACTTTTGTAAAGATAGATGTAGTGCGCATCTCCTTTTAGGACAGCTGTTACTTTTAATTATTAGAGTTTAGGTTTTCTCTGCCTATAAAAGGCTTAGAGCTCTTCAATTGTAAGTACGCTGAAAATACTGCATTCACGAGATCAATAGAATTCTCTCTTTGCCCTCAAACTTTCAACCTCTCAACTCCCTTGTTCATAATCACAATTCTGCTCAGTGAAGAAGATTTCCAGTAAAGTTTAAAGTTTTGAAGTAAGATTCTTTCTTTACTCTTATAGTTTAGCTATTCTGGGGTGAACACGCTCATGAGGTGAAAACCTCTCTATGAATTGAAAAGGAAACATTTCTTTCAAAAATCCTAACATCTCAAAGACTAAAACATGATATAGGAGATAGGATTTTAGAGATCATATGGCATTTAGTGTAAATGATGAGCTCTGCCCTGTTTTAATCTTTAAAAAAAAAAAAAAAACTTATGCTACCATGGATTTTTCAAAGAAGGACAACTTAGGACTACTTGATAGGTTTTTAAACAAGAGTGGGAGCGAGTCATAGGGTAGTAAGCCGAGTGATGGCGTTGTAAATCCTGCGGACTAACGCATGCCCTGAGTTTTTTGGCCTAACTGGAACATCTTAAGAAATCCTTTTAGAACAATCCATCTATCATATTTTTAGAATTTGTTTAGGTCACCCCGGCAACTCATCATCTTCTAGTTTCTGCCATATCTTCTCTAAATCGATCCTCTATAGCGCTGTTTTTTCTCTGAAATGTTACCATTTTTTCCAACAATGGTTTTTGGTCTAACCGGGGACTAGATTTTTTCGAAAATCGTTTTTTCCGGCAAACCCCCCATTTTGGATATATATATATAGAGCGTGTGTTGTTACTGTGTACGAATGAGTGAAAGAAACAAAAAACAAAGGGTGTTTGTGGGTGTAAGTGGAGGCTAGATATGTGTGTGGGCTGTGGGTGTTGTGCTTTTGCAGCTTACCTGAAAGTCAACCTTAATGGCTAATGTGTGCAAGTATACATGAGGGGGTGGAGCGTGTCATTTGTGTATGAAAAGAGTGGTATGTAACCGGTGGTACACGTGTTATATTGTGTGTGATTGTGGGTGAAATGGGTGCATGAGTGTTGCTATGTAATAGGTTGTGCAAAGTTCTTGGGATGTCAATTACTATTAAAATTTCATATTTTTTTAATATCATTTGTTATTTTATAATTTTTCCCAAATTTATTTTTTCTAAAATAAGTTTGGAGTCTTTAAAATTTTTATTAAATTTTGAGAAAATTACTATGATGTTTTAATGATATAACTAAGTTTCAATTTCAGTCTCACAATTTTTAGAATTGATTTAATACTAATTCCGTATCGTGTTTGAGTTAGCTTCTAAACGAATAATTTTAAAATAATTTCAATGCCTCTTAAATTTGAATTTCAATTTTTATAATTTTTATACATATTTTAAAGTTCTTAAAAAAAATATGGGACTTTATTTGAGCTAGAAACAATTATGACTATTTATGGGCTTTTCTTACATTTAAATAAATTATTTTAATCTAAAAAATTCAAAAATTAAAAAAAAAATTATATTTTGACTTTTTTTATAATGTATTAAGCTATAAAAGTGTTTAATTATAATTTATAATGAATTTGAGGTATCGGTATGCACTAAGGAGTGTGCAAAGTTTTCAGTTAGGTTGGCTGTGTGTGGGACCCGCTTTGAGTTATGTGATTTCACAGTTAGTAGTGAGTACCGTTTAGGTAGTTGATATTAAGTTTATAGTACAGTAGTCTAGATTGTGTTCTAACAAATAATTTGTCCAATTTAGGTTAATTCAAGGATTGTTGATTGAGGTCGTCTAGCATCGCTTAGTTTGGATTGAAGTAAGAATTTTTCTTCTGAACCCTACTCATTATTCTGAATTCTTATGTTTTAATCTTAATTGTTTTGTGAATTTCCGTTGAATTATGTTTTTATAAATTTTCTTTAAAATATTTGGATTTGTCCATGAAACCCTAATTTAAACCTTAATGCGATCATTTGGAATTCTTGGTTCATTCTCATTTGTTTTATTGATTCGATCATCGTAAAATATTTTGATTTGTATTTATTTCTTCTAAATATTGACATGAGTTAGTAAATCTAGAAAGTTATAAGGATGGTCTGTTAGTTGGGTTGAACTAGTACCTAAGTGGACTAATTAGTGTACATATGTATATATAAAGTGTATTGAGCACTGTCGGGATAGTTTTGCTATATTTTTGTACTGCTCGTGTTCAATATTATTTATTTTTATTTAATTATACTTAAAGTATTTTGAAATGACTATTAATTGAGAGATTGAGTTGATATTGTCCCTAATTCTATATCGAAATGTTGTGGTCTCATTGAAAAAAATTATTTTAAAAGTTGTTATTTGACTTAAATATAAAATTGATCGAATCGTTTTGTTTTTCATCCTTGATCGACCTTATAAGGCTCTCAAAAGCTCACTCTCGTTTGACTTCCTTTCCGCAAGCAAGGTTGCTTGAGTATGAATTAGAGCCGAGTGAAAGAAATTTAAATATAACTTTTAGTATTGATTGTTAGAGCCCCTGCGTAGGTAAACTTCTCTAGCTTATTATTCAGTTCAGATTAAAATTCAGTTTATCAATTATATCTATACACTGCAAGTGATATATTGATTGATGGTTTAGTTGTTTTGACAATTTGCGGTATTATTTTGATGAGGTTGAGGGTTCCATTGTCTTAGTGTAAATGATTGAGTGAATGTCTAACATTCCAGATTTCCAGAATGTTACAGTAAGTGTTTTTTTTTTCAAACTTATGAATACACGTATAATTTTACCAAAACCTTAGGGACTTGCTTATAATTAACATTTTAAACCCTTGTAGAAACAATGATTGTCGGTATGATGGTAAATTGGATTTAGATGAGTGATGGTGTCGTGGTGGTGATCGATGTTAGAGGATTTGGTGTTCAAGAGTATTGGTTAGTGGTTGTGGTTATCAATGGCTATTAGGAGTGAGTATTTAAACCGTTGAAACCGATCCAACCGAACCAACCAATCCATCTATTTTCAAACCGATCTAAAAATCAATTGGTTTGAGATTTTTTTCCGAAGCGTACATTCGGTTCAATCAGTTCGGATTTTTTTGAAACCACATAAACCGAACCAGTTGTATATAATATAACCACTGTGTTTTTACCTAATCATAGTTATTTGCTACTAACCCTAATTATCTAACCACTCATATAAGATGTGATAAACCCTAAATCTCTTGACGTAACACGCATTTAATCACTCGCCGCCTACATCTCACTAAGTGTTACTCCCTCTGTCCCTTAATATTCGATCACTTTTATTTTGCACGCATATTAATGATTTAGGTTATATATTGTGTGTTTTTTTTATTTTACCCTTTGGGGGGAGGGGGAGAGGAGAAGAGAGTGGGCCAGGAGAGAGAAATTTGGTTGGTAGAGTATTAAATGTGGTGAGAGAAATATAATAAAAAGTGTAAAGTGGCGGGCCAGGAAAGAGAAAATGAGTTGATAGAGAGTTAAATGAAGAGAGAAATAGAATAAAAAAGCATAAAAAGGATAAATATATAAAAATATCCATAGAATCTTTCTTAATTTGAAAGTGATCAATTTTTGTGGGACGACCCAAAAAGAATATGTGATCAAATTTTAAGGGACGGAAGGAGTATTAATTATGATTTAAAAAAAACTAAGTTTTTTTTTGGAGCTTATAGGCATGTATAAGTTATTAATTTTTTGGCCTAAATTTGATCAAAATTGAGTTTGGCCCAAACCGACTAAACCGTCCAAACCGATCCGTTCAACCCCTAGTAATCGAACCGTTGAAACATAACCCCTCAAGTACGATTTGTTTTTTTTTTCTTCTTCCAAACCGAGTTTGGTATATTCGGTTTGGTTTTCAGTCTCCAAACAAAACCAACTGAATCGTGTTCACACATTGTAGCTGTGATAGTTGGCTGTGTTTGTTGGTGTTGGTCACTGGTGGTGGTGGTAGCGACAGTTAGTGGCTATGGTGGCTGGCGACGTTGTCAAGTTTGGTGTTCGGGTGTGTTGATCAGTGGTGGTGGCTGATCAGCGATCAATGGTTGTGGTGGTTGGCAGTGTTTGTAATTTAATGTTCGAATATGTTGGTCATTGGTGGCAGAGATGGTGGCGATAAATGGGTATGACAGTTAACAATGTTGGTAATTTGGTATTCTTGGGTAATAGATATTGGTAATAGAAATTGAAGGAAAGAAGAGAAATAAAATGCTTGCAACAAAAGTTAAAAGGTGGATCTAAAAAAATAAATAAATAAATATCAAAATTGAAAACTCTAAAATAGAGTTTTCAAAAACAGTTCCATTTTAAAAACTGCTTTATGGAATTGAAGAAAAAAATTTAAAACTATCAAACGCAATTTTTTTCAGTATTCAAAATTGAGGAAAAACTGAAAAAAAAAAAAATGTTTCAAACGCAAAAGTTTCACTCTTTTCTTCCTTTTTCTATCCTTCAAAACACGTAAACAAGGTTTCAGAGTTTATCAAAAAAGTTTATAAAATTTGAAAGCGATTCAAAGAGAGAGGCAGAGAGCGGAGATGGTTGAATCTTTATTGCTACTTCGCGCCTCGCTTTAAATTAGGGTGAGTTTGCTGTTGAAAAATATATGCTTTTGATTTGTATCTTCCACAACAAAATATTAACAATATCAAGAGATTAAACATAGCAAAATAATACAAATAATTAGAAGTAATTCTATATGAACTCTTTATAAAATTAAGTAATCTAAAGTAATAAAAGGATATAAAAATAGCTCGTCTGTTAGAGTCGTGACAAAGTCACTGTCCTAAAGACGTTATCGTCTCCCCACGTGCAGGTGTTGACGACAGATAATGTCTCCAAGATAAAACCCATTGACGCAGCTATGTCTCCTCCATGTGCATGTCCATAGGAAGACGGTATGAACCAATCCACGATCATGTTGCCCAATGTTCCCAACCTATTCTGGTCGCACTCAAAAGTCCACTTGGAGTCCCATTGTGCATGACACATCCGCACAAACAACAGTCATTTTTCAACGCTCACAACCGATCAAAGCATGCACGCTCAAGTCACGTGCACTTCTTACTTCTTCTTCATGACTTCGTCACCAAGAAACTCATCCTTGCGTGATGCCCAATGACGTCGCAACCATCGCATGTCGCACGTTGCCCGTCGATGCACCATGGAACTTGCCCAAGGAGGTTGGCCTTGGCCTCCCCCTTGGGGTCGGCCTCGGCCTTGGCCTTCCCCTTGGGGTCGGCCTCGGCCTTGGCCTTCCCATTGGGGTCGGCCTCGGCCTCCCCTTGAGGTTGGCCTTAGCCTTCCCCCAAGGGTTGACCCTTGACTTCCATACTTAGCATTTTCACTTCTCTTCAAGGGACTATGCATCAACCTAGCGACGTCCGTCGTGCATCACCTTACGGACGTTCGTCCATCAACCTCGCGACGTCCGTCGTGCATCACTTTACGAACGTTCGTCCATCAACCTCGCGACGTCCGTCGTGCATCAACCTCACGACGTACGTCGTGCATCACCTTACGGATGTTCGTCCATCAACCTCGCGACGTCCGTCGTGCATCACCTTACGGACTTTCGTACATCAACCTCGCGACGTCTGTTGTGCATCACCTTACGGACGTTCGTCCATTAACCTCACGACGTCCGTCGTGCATCAACCTCGCGACGTCCGTCGTGCATCACTTTACGGACGTTCGTACATCAACCTCGCGACGTCCGTCGTGCATCACTTTACAGACGTTCGTACATCAACCTCGCGACGTCCGTCGTGCATCACTTTACGGACGTTCCTCCATCAACCTCGCGACGTCCGTCGTGCATCACCTTACGGACGTTCGTCCATCAACCTCCCGACGTCCGTCGTGCATCACCTTACGGACGTTCGTACATCAACCTCGCGACGTCCGTCGTGCATCACCTTACAGATGTTCGTCCATTAACCTCGTGACGTCCGTCGTGCGTCGACCTCGCGACGTCCGTCGCGCACCATCCTCGCGACGTCCGTCGTGCATGAACCTCGCGACGTCCGTCGTACGACGACCGCATACCATCATTTCCAACTTTGTCATTACTACATATTGCATTCATCATCTTTTTATGACAGGTACACTCAACTCAAATCCCATCTTCGGGACACCCGACGCGTGCCCGTGCACCGTATTCCCGACATTCGTTGCCGCGCCCATGCGTCATTCTTATGACGTGTGCCTCGGAACCAAGTATATGCTTCGCGACGTTCGTCGCCGCGCCCATGCGCCATCTTCATGATACGTGCCCCCGGCACCAAGTATATGCTTCGCGACCTTCGTCGTCGCGCCCATGCGCCATTCTTATGATGTGGGCCTCGGCACCAACTATAGCTCCGCGACGTTCGTCGCCGCGCCCATGCGTCATCTTCATGATACGTGCCCCCGGCACCAAGTATAGCTCCGCGACGTTCGTCGTCGCGCCCGTGGGCCACTTTCATCATGCGTGCCCCCGGCACCAACTATAGCTTCGCGACGTTCGTCGTCGAGCCCGTGCGCCATCTTCATGATACGTGCCCCCGACACCAAGTATAGCTCCGCGACGTTCGTCGCCGCGCCCGTGCGCCATTCTCATCATGTGTGCCTCGGCACCAAGTATAGCTCCGCGACGTTCGTCGCCGCGCCCGTGCGCCATCTTCATGATACGTGCCCCCGGCACCAAGTATATGCTTCGCGACCTTCGTCGCCACGCCCATGCGCCATTCTTATGATGTGGGCCTCGGCACCAACTATAGCTCCGCGACGTTCGTCGCCGCGCCCATGCGCCATCTTCATGATACGTGCCCCCGGCACTAAGTATAGCTCCGTGACGTTCGTCGTCGCGCCCGTGCGCCACTCTCATCATGCGTGCCCCCAGCACCAACTATAGCTTCGCGACGTTCGTCGCTGCGCCCGTGCGCCATCTTCATGATACGTGCCCCCGGCACCAAGTATAGCTCCGCGACGTTTGTCGCCACGCCCGTGCGCCATTCTCATCATGCGTGCCCTCGGCACCAACTATAGCTTCGCGACCTTCGTCGTCGCCCCCGTGCGCCATTCTCATCATGCGCACCCCCAGCACCAAGTATTGCTTCGCGACGTTCGTCGCCGCACCACTCTCATGACATGTGCTCCAGCACTGGGGGCTTGCGTTGGCACCCCTATGGACTATGACCCCCGGGTCACTCCGAGACGGGAGTAGGTCTTCGGAGGGCATCGCGCCTAGTCTACCTGGCAGTTGGGCGTCGGGTCTTCCCCACCACTGCCAGGCCTGTGGGACTCTGCAAGGGCTTGGATTGGAGGCTAGATCAAGGGGTTTCTCTGGCCACACCGACGCTGTGGGAGCCTGTCTTTCCAGACAGACAGAGCGACGTTGTACGGGGCAGACCGGGTGAATATGTGATTCGACAGTCCGTAGGAACACCGGCACCCGTGGACCCCCCGGTGACGTGTCACTCCCGGGGAGCGCCACGTGTCGCATGATGACATCATCATCTTAACCTCTATAAATAGAGGTCTTGAGAATTCATTTGGGGGGGATTTTGGTGGACATTTTCAGAACACCTTCACTTTCTCACTCTAGAATCCTAGAGAGAGAAACATACAAGACCCTGACTTCGGACATAAGCATCAGACTGTGACTTTCGTCGTGTATTCACTCTGCGCCATCGCCCTCGCAGCACTGCCACCCTCAAGCTCTGTCTGGGAAGCCCTTGGTCTCTGCCCTTGCTCCGCCCTTGCTGTGTCTCACATCATCACACTTGGAATCCGAGTCAGACTGTATTCCTTGTGGCACCTCCACGTCGATTGCGAACCCACTTTCCTTGGCATCACCCAAATATAAAAATATATATAATAGATATAGAGGAAAAACATTGTGATAGTAG
Organism: Escallonia herrerae; assembly: GCA_033070095.1. Taxonomy (NCBI): domain Eukaryota; kingdom Viridiplantae; phylum Streptophyta; class Magnoliopsida; order Escalloniales; family Escalloniaceae; genus Escallonia; species Escallonia herrerae. The sequence continues at coordinate 41,904 of JAVXUP010003656.1, read as the reverse complement.
AGAAGAAAAAATTAAGTTTGGAAGCATAGTTGCTTCTTGTCTTTTATGTCACACCCCATGGCCTTATATACTTGGCCAAACATAATCCAGTTATTGGCCACATAAGTAAGATTAAAAGCCTTTATAACTCATGGAATAATCATAATCATTCTCAATAATGCCAAATAATGAAGTATATTATATACACCATAAACACATTTGAGTTAATAATATTCATTATTGCATTTGTAACTCATTTCATAATTTACATGTAAGTAAATACATATAGCCATAAATTGTAATATAATAACAATGCTATAATGTACATTTTATTTTATTAAAATATTTCAACAATCCCCCACTATTTTGATAAAATAAAATAATTTTTAAAACACTTAAAAATCCACTAATGAAATGTTTATAAAGTCTCATAATTCTAACAAAAATTAAAGATTTAAAACCATATCAACGAAAATCATGATAAATTCGTAAACCTCTTTTTTTTTAACTTTAAACTCGTAAAGTAAAAAAATAGAAAATACATAAATAAGATGAGCAACTTGTACTGTGCAATAGGTGTTGGTGCCTTCCGGGCTTGAACCAACACTTAGTGTCGACAACTTCTATCTGAGAGAGCCGTAATGGACTACGCCTTGAATTAGGTCCCTTAGCCAAACTTCAGTTGTTACACACACAATACTGATATGGGACTTAGTTCGCGGGTTAGCACTATTAATGGCCATGCGCTCTTATTTTGATTCTCATGAGAGTCTTTAGGGAGTGGCCCATGGTTCCCACAGTCGCGGCCTCATAACCACTCTCACTTAATTGAGTCCTCCAATGGTACGTGTAACATGTACCTCGCGAAAATATTCGGCTCGGGCTCATTCAGGGAAAATCCCTTCCTGGACATCACACTAAGTAGCACAAGCACCGTACAGGTGGGGAGGAGACACTCTCCTATTAACAAAAAGGTGCTACTTTTATCACAAGTCACGCTCTACGGTTGTTTCTACCCATTGAACCTTCTTCATGGGATCTCCAATCACAAAGGATGGGTTACTCCCGCTGGTGACTCCCTGTGGGCTCACCCCATCCGCCTCAGATGAAAAAGGATCTAGCCTCTACGCTAGTCCCGAGGCAAGTTGCGCAACTTTTATGAAGCCTCTATAACTTATTTTCTCTTCATCGATGAAGTATTACAAGTCTGCAGAATTTTAAAGGCCCAATACTGCACATTGAAGAAACATTATGGATCTCATCAAGTAAATCAAGTTCGAGTGGTAACATCCACTTCACTTAGTATCAATGATGATACTAGTCAGTAGCCTCACTACTAGGAATCAAACCTTCGATCAGTAGTCTACTACTAGGAACTAGTCTTTTAATATATTGTGACCAGTAGTCTTTCACCTACTAGGAGCCACATTTTCCTCAACATTCGTCACGCTTCGCATAACATAATCGCATATAGATAGCAACTTCATAAAAATCCTCTAATGAGTTTCAATTATTTTGAGTTTCAATTCTCAAACTTTGTAAAAGTTAGATAAAATCCACTCGCAAATATAGTTTCGAATTTGCGACAAATATTTGGTATCCAAGACTTAAAATATCAAAATTTCAATGCAATGCATATTTTAGAAACTTAGATGCCATATAAGTATGGATTATCATGATTTAACATCTTTACCAAAGCATAATCGCTAAACTTTGGCAACATCCACTTTGCAATATGTTTATTTATTTATTTATTCTCTTTTTAATTCCACGATTTTTGCTCAATTATACATAACAACCATACATGCCTAGAGATCCAAGCTAGCAAAGCTGAGTGCAAGAAACATAAATATATGCATGAGATATATCACATAATCTCACTATGCATGCACACATGCGACATGCTAAAATAGACTTAAAATTAAGAACATACTATATATAGATGTTCTTTATGTCGCTAATTTTCTTTGTGCATACACGACTCAAGAAATCATAATTATCTTCAAATCATGTACCCCCCACATTTCACAGTCATGTATTTATCAAAGAATTTAACATTGAAGTAAGAAGTTCCATAATTTGATCAAACAATTAATTTCATAGACACACTCAGTAAAATAAAATCAACTTCAAGTTACTTGTTTTACAAAAACTGGCAATCCATGAAAATTTTTCTATTTTAAAAGAAAACTCCATAAATTGACTATAACTCTATGTGTAAAATCTCAAATTTATTTATTTTTTCTTTTTCTCAAAACAAAGCCATGTATCAGAAGAAAAAAAAAGGGTAAATACTTTTCAAGTACAACTGCTTACGGTTAAACATAATAATCTAGCAAAAGTTCATTTAATTTTTCTTTACTTTTCTCCATTTGATATCCACAAAATAGAGAGCTAGATGAAAGTGGTAGCTCATAAAACATCCAATGCAAGAAAGAGATGTACACTCATCATACTTATAAAACGTTTACACCTTCATCTAAAACGTAATACCTTTTAAACCACACTATTAGCATTATACCCGACATTAACTAGCACTAAATCAGGTTTTAATGAAGCCTCTTTTTTTTTTTCTAAAATAAGATATTTTACCAAAACAAAAATGTCCCTTTCATGACAACTGCAATAAACTATTTTTAAGGTGGTCGTGAAAACTAAATTGTCACGTAATTTTCAGACATTACAAAATGAGCTGATTAGCACAAAGGTGAAGTCCTGAAAATTCACACAAATAAAAAATATTTCATACAAGACAGAATAGACACATATTGTCTCATAATAATGCCTTGATTCGAGATTTCAAATCAATTACCTTTTCAACCATCGCGCTACCAAATTTAGTAACTCAAAAATCACTTGCATGTAATTAGCAAGGAACCCAAACTATGTCACATAATGTCAATAAATATAACTAGATAAAATGGTCACAAACAACATTGTCCATGCTTAAAACAACTTGTACAAGCACATAATAGTTGATAACCCCTACACTCTTAATTTTTCCTTTGTAATATAGCGTACATTTATATTACTTGATTAAATTGTGAAACTACCAACTCTCAATAATCTTACTTCTTTATAGGGATGCCACTATCTTAAAAAAAAACTTGAGAACTATTATTAATCTTCTAACCGGCATACCAAAATAATGATCCTAATAGTAATTGAACACAATAGAACCTCATGCGATGTATAACCCAATTTTTAGTTCATAAGTTTTATCACTCTAAAAACGTAACTCATAAGGTATGCATATTTTCTTACTCGTTTTGTTGTCATGCCTATGCAAGTATCAAATATGCAACATAGCTAATTACAAGTTAGAACTTACCTCAAGGTGATATGAAAATATCACAGTCTCATACCAATATTCAATTTTATAGCGTTCGGAGTTTTTCAAGACAGCATAATCTCACATCTTTAGAAATGCAATTATCACCATTTCTAGCAAAATGTAATCAACTAGAATGGAACTGTCCAGCTTTCTTTCTCAAAGCATGTTATCCTCATCTGTTGTCGGCAGGAACCGCAAAAGTTGTGTAAGAGTGAGCCCACTTCTGTCACCGGCTGTACACTCCTTCTGGTGGCTCTTATGGCCCATTTCCTGCAAGTCTGGTCACTTAGATTCAGCAGATATGCTAAATGAGTTGTTCTCCTTCAACACGCGCTGAGTCTGCGTGTCAATTAGTGCCAGCAACTAGTTATTTCACAGACGATGCGAGGCAGGGACCAGGAAACCATGATGTTAATCCTCAGAAACCCAAGAACAAGATCAAGCTTGCAGCGGTCGCCGCACCATCTCTGCTCACATGCACCATCTCTAATCAACTCTTATGTGAAACCCTCATTGAAAAACTCAATTGGTTTAGTTCTCCAGCGCTTTTGGAACTTGAAATTCCAGTGTATAAGGACCATCCTAATCGGCTCCATTTGTGAATGAAAAGAACAGATTTATATCATGCTTGGGAATGCTTCAGGATTGTATATATAGGAGAATCAGCTTCACCCCGACTTGTCTTGAGCATCTCTCTTTGCTTGCCACCACACATGATAGGTTGATTGAAACCTCCTTAATTTTTTTTAAGATATACAAATCAAAACAATAATGTCTTTAGCTGTTGAAAAATATATGCTTTTGATTTGTATCTTCCACAACAAAATATTAACAATATCAAGAGATTAAACATAGCAAAATAATAACAAATAATTAGAAGTAATTCTATATGAACTCTTTATAAAATTAAGTAATCTAAAGTAATAAAAGGATATAAAAATAGCTCGTCCGTGAGAGTCGTGACAAAGTCACTGTCCTAAAGACGTTATCGCCTCCCTACGTGCAGGTGTTGACGACAGAGAATGTTTCCAAGATAAAACCCATTGACGCAGCTATGTCTCCTCCATGTGCACGTCCATAGGAAGATGGTATGAACCAATCCACAATCACGTTGCCCAAATATAAAAATATATATAATAGATATTGAGGAAAAACATTGTGATAGTAGAGAAGAAAAAACTAAGTTTGGAAGTATAGTTGCTTCTTGTCTTCTATGTCACACCCCATGACCTTATATACTTGGACAAACATAATCCATTTATTGGTCACATAAGTAAGATTAAAAGCCTTTGTAACTCATGGAATAATCATAACCATTTCCAATAATGCCAAATAATAAAGTATATTATATACACCATAAACACATTTGAGTTAATAATATTCATTATTGCATTTGTAACTCATTTCATAATTTACATGTAAGTAAATACATATAGACATAAATTGCAATATAATAACAATGCTATAATGTACATTTTATTTTATTAAAATATTTCAACATTTGCATCTCCTTTGCCTGCGATTTAACCCTTAGATATGTGCCATGTACATACTATTATCAATCATTCGGGTGCTGTAATTATGTTTGCTTTTATCTATAAATGATGTCTACTTCAAAATGGGTCTCTTGTCATTCAAAGAATTTATGTTATAACCTAACTGGGTTTCCTTAAAAAATCACCCATCACATCTTTCACATCTGAAACCACTTCATTCTTACCCAATGAAGCAAAACGAGCGTCATTCGTGGTATCGTACTTGGTGAACAATTGCGGGTTGTCTCCAGAAGTTGCATCATTTGCAGTATCCAAGTCTAAAAGACTGCGTTCTGTGTCTTCTAAGAGACCAGACTCTGTTCTAGCCCTGCTTCGAGTCCATGGTTTTACCAATTCCCAAATTTCCAAACTCATCACCACATACCCACTCTTGCTTTTAGCCAACCCGGAAACAACCCTTCTGCCCAAACTCGAATTTTTCCATTCTATCGGGGCATTGAGCGATGACATTGCTTCAAAACCACAGATGCTTAAAAATGGCTTGCATAATCGTATCATCCCCTTGTGTAATTTCGTCAAGAGTATGCATCTGTCCAACCGAGAGGTTGTTAGTGTTATGAAGCTCCTTAGATGGAACCTGATGATGTGCATACCACCTTTGCACCAAATGTCAAACTCCTGAAACAAGTTGGAGTGCCGTAACCTCTTATCTCAGCAGTTCTAAGTGAAAATCCTTGTCTCCTGTTGCAAGAAACTAGTAAGTTTGATTAACGTGTGATTGAGGTACTTAAATTGGGATGCATTGACATTGCAAAAGAGAACAAATTCTCTAATGGTCGAGGAGGAGAGTTTAAATTTTAGCGAGGATGATGCATATTCCTTTGTGGAACATGAGGTAATCACTGCAAGTAGTGATGGCCCTAATGTACAACCAATTGAGGGTGATATACGACGCAAGAAGTTGGTTGGTGAGGGATTTTCTGTTGAAGGGGAGGGGACTGTAGATTCTTCTATCAACAATGGTGATGGTGGCCATCACGCCAAGCATATTCATGATGATACACCGCTAGGTGATGCAAGCAGCAGGCAGTCTCATACTAAGCCACCTAGATTGCCATTTTGAAGAGGTTCCAATCGTTGTTCAGAAGCGGATCTTCGATGAACTCTGGTAAGCTGAAACTATCTAGCTATTGCGCTTTTATTTTGTTGTCTCTTCTAGTAAAGCCGATAAAACGTAATGGCAACGACAGAAACAATCCCACCATAACTGTAGTAGGGACTTACAGAAAATGAGAAATAAGCTACATGATAAAATAAGAGTCTGTTTCATCAACTCTGATGAACTTGATGCAGTCCTTCCTTTGCCATCATTGTCCGTCCGTCACTATTTGTGCTCTGTCTTGCACAATCTCACACGCCAAAATTCACCCAAACATATGGTTACCATCTGATCTCTTAGTGATTCATCCAACTCAGACTTACAAACTTTGGTTCTCAAACTTCACATATTTCAAGTTTACCTTTTGCCTGATGGAGTAGAATAATGATGGTGGTGACTTGATACTATAGCTTATGGTGAATATGGAAGTATAAAAGATCTATCACATTTTATTTTGAATCACTATTTAACGTGCAAAGCACGTGATCCTTGTTAGTGTTAATAAAAAGGTTGTGGTATCAAAGAATCGAACTTAGCTTCCTGAATATGCGGAGCAGTTAGCGAAGCAAGTCTCTTGGGACTGATACAAGTACCTTAGTTTTAACACTCCCCAATTGTAGTGGATATGTGGCACCAGAGTATGCAATGCATGGACAATATTCCTTAAAGTCCGATGTCTTTAGTTTCGGTCTGTTAGTTCTCGAAACCGTAAGTGGCGAGAGGAATACTTCCTTTCGTCAAAGAAATGGGAATGCAGAGGACCTTCTAAGCTATGTAAGTACAGACATAGGATTTTTGATGATTTCTTTTCTTAAATGTAACATCACGAAAGTTAATTCTTAAACCTTAAATAGAACGCTGATGAATTTTTCAGGCTTGGAGATGTTGGCAGAAAGGAAGATGTTTAAAGCTAATAGATCCGATCTTGAAGGCTGATACGAGTTCGATGCAAGACATCGTGAGATGCATCCACATTGGGTTGCTATGCATTCAAGAACTCGCAGCTGACAGGCTGTCCATGTTTGATGTCGTTCTCATGCTTAGTGGCCCCGCTCTCAATTTTCCAAGGCCTTTAAAGCCTGTATACTTCAAGCATGGTAGCATCAGTGGAGAATTGGAGGAGTCTGATTCAGCAGGGTGCGAGTCTCCGATAGAGCCTAGAGACTGAGGTGCCAATTTCAGCTGTCTTTTGCTATCATAGTCTCTAAGTTAAAGCCTTTTATTCTATTGCCGCTCTTGGTCATACAAGGAGGCTTGATTTTGTGCCTCTCCTTGTCTGAAGTCAAGCTGTTACGAGTGCAGTATCATGTATTTTTTTTCAATGTACTCAATCTTGTACTACATGTTTTTATTGATATGATTGATAGAATTTTTACCCAAACCCAAGAATAGATCGAATAGAAAAATGTATAGGATTACGCGATTGCAAGCACTTGTGCATGGGGTGAACATCATCCTTAACGTAATATATGTTTATAGGTGTTTTGATGTTCGCAATGTCAGATTATGTTATAGCCTAAAACAAAGAGGCGATCATGTCATAGATAACCACGTGGGACGTCGATACATCTTTGCGCTGCAGTGACTAAAATTATTTGGTGGTCACGGGAAACTAATAGTAAATGGGTTAGGAGAAAAAATTATAAGAGATAAGGGAATATGCAATAAAGAAGAGAAAATAAAAAGGGAAAATTAGGAAATGAGGGGTTTTGGGAATAAATATATGTGGAAAGTGGGTTATATTTGAAAAGTTAAGAAAAATTGGGGTGAGTTTTATCAATTTTTGAACAATGGATTGACTTAAAAAAAAAGGATTTTTTGAAATCATTTAATTTGGTCTTCCCAGGTTACCCCTCCTCTCAATTCGAGTTATGCAAGAATTGATACAAGTCATGTTATGCAAGAATGTAAGTACGATTATGCAAAAATGGTTACCAGTTTGTGCAGATCTATAGTTGTTAATCTGAATATCAATTGACCCCTTATAAGGCGTGTACCCATTTTATTGATTTTGGTAGAAGAAATTCTATCTGTAACATATAGATATTTATTTTATGGCTAAATTTGTCAGATAGATATATATATACCCCTTTCGTTGGGAGTGTAATCTGCGTTCTTTTGTATGAAGAGTAGATTTCAGGAAGTAACATTGGCTGTATATGATATGCCTGGATCATGGGTTGGTGTAGAGTGGGCAGGAGTTGTTGATTTTGCAGAACCCACTTCCTAGTTTCCTAATTGATGTTGTAGATAAGTGTAAATCACTAGGGAATTTGTTGATATGGTGTAAGGTTTTGAATTGGTATCTGTGATCCACTGCTACCCATACCTTTAGCAGCATGTTCCTTGAACTACCTGACTCCCCTGATGATATCTCTTTATACTTCGACAATTCTTCTCCTCCACATTCTTCCGAATCAACCCAAAAGCTAAACAAACTAAGTCTAGCGTTTGGCTTTGGAAGCCCAATTGCTCATGGTGCGATATTTGTAATCGTACTGTTGAATGTCGTTGTTTATTACCTAAGGCAACTTCAGGAATCTAAACTATTCATTGCCATTTTCCTCTTTGGAGCATCAACTTTGCCGTCGCTTTTCATTTGCTGAACTCCAATCCGCAACAAGAAACTTCGATGATGCTTCAATCTTTGGTGGGGTGGGGTGGGGGGAGGGGGCGGGGCAGGGCGGGATGTCAGCTGCATCTTCTTGAACACACAGCATCGCAATGTGGATGCATCTAACAATGTCACCCATTGGACTTGTACTAGTCTTCAGTTTAGGATCTACCAGAGGTAGGAATGACGCACCCATCCAACATTTCCAAGCCCAAAGGATTTACCATGTTCGACTTACATTTATGTATATGCTTTCAAGGTGTCATATATAACGCATATTGTGAATATGAACTTACATAGCTTATAAGGTCTTTCTCACTCCTCTGACAACTATAATTCTTCTGTCCACTAATGATTTCGAGAACCAACACACCAAAACTAAAGACGTCTGATTTCTCAGAAAACTGCCCATGAATTGTACACTCCGGTGCCATATATCCACTGCAAGTGTTAGGTGTTAGATAGAGTTGCACACCAAAAAACAATAAAATTTAACAGATTCTAAGGTCAAACGCCATACAGTCTGAACCAAGTCCCAAATATTTGTCCTTGGAAATCTCTCAGGCTTAATTCTCCAAGATCACAATTTATATCATTTCTGAGATAGGTAGTATATTGAGCATATCATAGGGAGCACAAAGGTCTATGCAAATTCAATTCAGGTATCCCCAAGCATCAATAGGAGACACAACCCAGAACAACCTAACTATGCAGAACAGATTCAGAAATTCAACACTCAAGTCAGAGCTCAAACTCAAGATGGTATCAGATCTCTTCCAACCATTTTTGTCTTTCCTTATTCTTGGATTCTTGGAATCAAACCTTAATGTACGATTAGAGCGCTGCTTAATAATACGGTGTCATTCCAAAATGAACTCCTATGGCTGAAATTATATACTTAATCGAAACAAAGAATACTTACTTGGTTCCAGATGTTCTCCGGCTATTGTTTACGGGAGCTGTTGCAGGAAACTCCGGTAATTTGAAACTATTCATCTATCATGATGTGTGTTCTCCTCTCCTCTTTCAGTAACAAGAAATTGAATTATAGCAATAGTAACTAGTCCAGTATAACTGTGGCAGAGAGTGAATCAGAGGAATAGTAAGCTTGATGAAAGAAGCGTTTACTTCATCAATTCTAACTTCAGAGTTGCCTTAACCTATGTCTCTCGAGGCCTGATCTTATATTGAGTATCAAACTTTACTTCTGGAAATTTTTTCTTCATTCCAGTTTTGTTCAATCTCATATTACAATATTCAACTAATGATATGGTAACATGTGATGTCTTGCTCATTCATTAAACTCGAACTTCTAAGAAATATTCTTAAACTTTACATTTCAAGTCTATCCTTTGCCTAAACTATGATGATGGTGGCTTGATAATATAGCTAAGGGCACTAGGATGGTAGATTTGGAACTGTGTAAGATTTGCTAGCTTTGCTTTACAGATTGGACTTATTAAATTCTGGAATAGGTAATACAAGAAAGTTCTTGAAAGAAGACATCAAGTTCTTGAATGTGCACAGTCAAATATATAAAAAACAAGAAGTTCTTAAAATTTATAAATCAGACTTATGAGAGTAAGCTGTAAACATATCTAAGTGGATAACTAATTAAATCTTTTGCTATTGGAATTCATGACCTTTACCTTTGAGCGCATGGTACTTTTCAATTTATCAGAAACCTCAATACGACTTTCCAAGATGCCATCTAGTGAAATTCCACTGGAAACCATTAAGTACTTGGTATGTATAGTTCGTTCGGCGGTGAACCTTTTAGGCTTAGATGATGTATAATTTGTTTCTTTTAATTTCTTGATTAACTACTGATTCCATTCTGACAAAACTATTGTAGTGATTGGGTAATTTTTTTCGATCCCCATTGTTCTTTTGTTGTTGCAGATACCACCCTGGAGTCAGTGCAGTAGTCTTAATGCAATTCTTTTAGCTACAGATAACTTTTTTGATGCTAATATTCTTGGAAAAGGTGGATTTGGGCGTGTTTACAAGGTAAACCCCCCCCCCCCACACACACACAAAATGGCCCCAACCCCAGTTGATGGCCCGGAAACAATGGCATTTTGGATTATAAGCAACTTTTGCATTTCTTAAGAGCGGTTTGACCTGTTTAACATCAATTCTGCTGTCATCTTAGGGTAAGCTTCCAAATGGACAAGAAACAGCCGTGAAGAGGCTGTCTATCGATTCCGCACAAGGAGAACTACAATTCAGAAATGAGGTGTTGGTGGTGGCAGAGATTCGGCACAAGAATTTGGTTAAACTCCTTGGGTATTGCTTCGAAGCAGCTGAAAGGGTTCTTGTCAACGAGTTTGTGCCGAATGCAAGTCTTGAGCACTTCTGCTTTGGTATGCTAACTCTCCTAATTTGCTTCACATCGGCATGTACAATACATTCACAAGCATTTTGCATACAGCTGAAACTCATGAAGATTTTTGTTTCTAGAAAGTTTGTGATTAGACTGTGCTCTGACAAAGCCACATGCTTGATGTACTTTTAGATCTAGCAAAGCGTTCATATTTCGATTGGGATATTCGTTGGAAAGTTATAAGAGGTCTTGCCCAGCGACTTTGTTACCTTCATGAAGATTCTCAAGTTTAAATTATCCACCGTGATCTGAAAGCTAGCAACCTTCTGTTAGATGCTGAGATGAATCCAAAAATTGCAGATTTTGGTCTGGCAGGGTTAGAGATGTCAATGGGCCGGGCTTGGGCTGGCCCAGCCCAAGCCCAGCGGGCCTCCAACGAAACCGGGCCAGGGCCGAGCCAGAAGAAGTGAAAATCAGGCCGGGCCTGAAAACTGATATACTTGGGCCTAGCCCAAGCCCTGGCCGTAGGCCTAATATTTTAGGGCCGGGCTTGGGCCGGCCCAGGCCCAAATTTTTTTTTTTTGGTTTTTTTCCCTATTCTTAACTCCTTGTTATTCATATTTATAAATTAAATGGTTGGAGACTTGGAGCAACATCAAAAGCCTCAATCGTCAAATGAAACTAGTGTAAGAGGTTCCCCATTGACGTTGTAGTACGGTTCCCGTTACACAAGAGGGGCACTAGCAGTTAAACATGGGTGACTCTCTCATTAGTTTGTCTACTTCCTCCTTTTCTACATACATCCTTATCTTTATTGTAAAACCATGACCACTGCAAAGAGGTTGCTACAAACCCTTTAAGACATTTGATTTCCAAAAATTTTACATTCTGAATGTGAAATTTTTAGAAATATTAATATGTATGCAAACAATAATATTTCTAACATTCAAATATTCAAACCGATAAATTTAAATTGAAGATAAATGTGTTCATAGGCCCTCCTTTTATCCGGGCTTGGGACCGGCTGCTTGTAAACAAACAGGCGAAGTTACCTATTTTTTTATATATATGAAAAAATATCTATCTTGTTTCTAAAAAAACTATTTTTTGTGAAAATTTTTATTCTTAAAACTTGAGAAAAGGAAAATAAAAAAAATTACCTAATCATCCGGAAGTACTTCAATATCCGAGTCACTGCTCTTCCTATCATCAATCGGTTTATCTTGCTCGCGGTATTTCGCATCAAGATAATCCTTCCAACATACACATAGCTCGAGCGACTCGGGGTTAAGACGACTCCTCCTGTCATCCAAAACCCTCCCGCTCGCTGAAAATGCCGACTCTGAAGCAACCGTGGAGGCTTGCACTGGCAGTACATCCCGTGCAATTTGGGATAAAGTTTTATACATGTTTTGATTTTGTTTCCAAAAATTTAACAAATTAAAATTAACCTGTTCTTGCATTGATAAATCAGAATAATGATCAGTATTTGAATATACACCAATCTCATTAAAAGAGGAAAAAGTAGACGAACCTGCCGAATTAGAAGTACCTTCACCTGGTAGTTGTCTTGCTACTAGATGTTCAAAGCCCTTAAGGTATGGCGCATAATACCTCTCAGCAGTCGATGATGAAGCTCGCCCGCGCACGTCAGCAGAATTACGATAGAGGTTGAACAGTTCCTCAAATGTCTTGCTCACTTTCGCTGTGAGTTGGTTGTGTCCTCTACTGTGTAGCACATTAATTTCGATATCTCTTGTATCGAGACGTTCACGCCATGCAACTTTAACCTAGGATCTAAACAAGTAGCCACAGCAAAAATAACAGGCAGTTCACTCCAATATTTATTAAACTTTTTATCCATCACTTTTACTATTTCCTTAAAGGGTCCTATATATCTCCATTTTGTTAACATTGTAGCCATCTTGAGAATTTCTATTACAGCGAGAGGAGAGGTGGGATAGTACGTACCAGACAATAAATTGGTAGACGTGTAAAATACCTCCAAAAATTCAGCTAGGTATGTGGCCATCTGCCATTCCTCTTGAGTTGGCAAGCCGGCTGGGAATGAGGTTAGTAGAAAATGCGTATAGACTTCTTTGTATGCCAGAATGTGTAAAAGCATATGGTATGTAGAGTTCCACCTGTGGACCACATCTGTAACTGCTCTCCTGCGAGGCATATTATATTGAACACACAACGTTTTAAATTGTTGTGTTCTCGGACTCGAACTATTAACATACGCTGTCATACCCCTCATTTTGACAAGAATATCTCCTGCAGCAGCTAAACCATCTTGAACAATTAAATTAATTATATGACAAACACAACGAACATGAAATAATTCACCAGAAAGTACAGGTTTGAGGCTCTCCTTTAAAGCATCAACAGCAACTGTATTGTTAGAAGCATTATCAAAACTAATACTCATAATCTTATTCTTTAATTTAAATGTGGTACATGCTTTTAATATAATAGTAGCAATGTTCATTCCATCATGCGGAAAAGGAAAGAGCTCGAAAGCGATGATTCTCTTGTGCATAATCCAATCTGCATCAATCCAATGGGCCGTCACACAAGTATAACTAACAAAAGTAAACGGAGATTGCCAAATATCAGAAGTAAGACTAACTTTACCGTCAAATTTATCGAAATAATCGATCAGGCGTGCTTTAGCAGCATTATACTGTCGGAGTGCATCGGATCTAGTTGTGTTTCTATGAACCTTTTTGTACAAAGGTTGAACGTATGTGTTCATATATCTAGAGTGCTTAGCATTATCGGCAAAAGAAAAGGCTTGTTCATCGTGAATAACAAATTCAGCGAGACCGTCTCTTTGCTCTCGCTGATTATAAACAAATAACTTACCGTCAAAAGATAACTGCGTTTGGGTAGGTTCGACGTGGCCTTGTCGAGGTGCACACTGAGGGTAATGCCTGTTAAGATGTCCATTACCACTACCAGAGAAAATAATTTAGCACAGTACTTACATCGAGCTTTTCGGATGCCGTCCACCGTAACTTCATCAAAATGATTCCAACACTCGGCTTTCTTTTTTTCACCTTTTGGACTTCTGGCTCATTACCGGAGGCATTGCTCGGCCCTTCTTCATCATGACCAGGCATAGGTTAAGATTATGCCACGGAGTAGTAGCTTCGCCAACCGAGCTGCGTCCTTGACTATAATGCGGGGGGTCTTATGAAGGCGTGTATTCAAAATCTGGAATGTTTTGATTGAACTCCCAATTGGCTTGGGTATCTATCATACAGCCTGTACTCATTCGTCCAGGAACGAATGGTTGTGGTGGTGCTTGGATTGGTGTTTGTGATGGCCGTGGTGGTGGCGCTTGTGCTGGTGGTGGTGCTTGACCTGATGATGATGTTTTTCGTGATGATGATCCACGCCTTAATAAGTAATTAGAAATAACAATTAAAAAGAATTGAAGAGTAACTAGGGAATAAGAGTAATTAGCAATTCAAAATTGGAGGAGTTAGTAATTAAAAATAACTTTGTAATAATAATTAATAAATAAGAATTCACTAATTACTAATTAGTAAACAAAATAATTAGAGAGTAACAAATGAATAAGAGGAATAGTTAGTAATTAGAATTTAACAAGAGTAGTAATTAGTAAACATGAGTAGTAATTAGCAAAAGTACTAATTAGTAAATAAGAGTAGTAATTAGCAAGAGTAGTAATTGGAGAGGAAAATAGTAGCAAAGCTTGTAGAAATGTAGAATGTTTAGATAAGAGAGAGTAAGAAGATTGGTGTGAAAAATTAGAAAGAAATGGTGTGAATTTATAGATTTTTGAAACTTCACAAAAGACCAAAATACCCCTAACAACTATCCGTTTATAGTTGTTGGGGAGGGTAAGAGTGTAAAAAACCTTAAAAGATCTAAAAAAGTTAACTTTGACCAAAATACCCCCCAAACTAGCCGTTATATAGTTGTTGGGGGGTAAAAGTGGAATTTTTTGAATTAGTGGGGAATATAGCCGTTGGGGGGGGGGGGACAAAAATTTGAAAAAAGTGGGCAGCCCAGAATTTGGGCCAATTTAGGGCCAGATCCGGGCCAAATTAGGGCTAATTTTGGGCCAGAAACAAGGCCAATTTTGGGCCAAGGCTTTTTTTGGGCCGGGCCATTTTTTCTGAAACCTTGGCCTGGTCCAAGCCCAGGTCCAAGGCCCTAAATAGGCGGGCCTACACTGTTCATAACCGGGCTTTTTTCAGGCCACAACGGGCTGGGCCGCGGGCCAACCGGCCCAATTGACATCTCTAGGCAGGGTCACTCATGTTGGGCAAAACCCAAAATGTTAAATCTAGCATCTCTGGAACCAAGTAAGTATTATTCGTTTCGATTAAGTATATAATTTCATTCATAGGAGTTCATTTTGGAATGAGACCGTATTATCAAGCAACGCTCTGATCGTACATCAAGGTTTGAATCCAAGAATAAGGAAAGACCAAAATGGTTGGAAGAGATCTGATACCATCTTGAGTTGGAGCTCTGACTTGAGTGTGGAATTTCTGAATCTGTTCTGCATAGTTAGGTTGTTCTCGGTTGCGTCTCCTATTGATGCTTAGGGAATGCATGAATTGAATTCGCATAGACCTTTGTGCTCCCTATGATATGCTCAATATACTACCTATCTCAGAAATGATATAAATTGTGATCTTAGAGAATTAAGCCTGAGAGATTTCCAGGGACAAATATTTGGGACTTGGTTCAGACTGTATGGTGTTTGACCTTGGAATCTGTTAAATTTTATTGTTTTTTGGTATGCAACTCTATCTAACACTTAACACTTGCAGAGGATATATGGCACCGGAGTGCGCAATTCCTGGGCAGTTTTCTGAGAAATCAGACCTCTTTAGTTTTGGTGTGTTGGTTCTCGAAATCATTAGTGGACAGAAGAATTACAGTTTTCAGAAGAATAAGAAAGACATTTTAAGCTATGTAAGTTCAGATTCGCAATATGCAATATATATTACACCTTGAAAGCATATACTTAAATGTAAGTCGAACATGGTAAATTCTTTAGGCTTGGAAATGTTGGATGGGTGCATCATTCTTAACTCTGGTAGATCCTAAACTGAAGACTTGTACAAGTCCAATGGGTGACATTGTTAGATGCTTCCACATTGCATGTGTGTTCAAGAAGATGCAGCTCACAGGCCAACCATCTCTTCAGTTGTTCTCATGCTTAGCTCCTCTGTACCATTAAAGGTACAATTGCAAACGGAGGATCCTCAATCTACCTTTCTGATAGGTTGTGATGCCGAACGACATGCCTCACTCTACCATTCGATTAAGCAGTGGCAAATCATGCAGGGCTCTCATGTATGCAGTGGCAATTTTTCGTGTCTGTTCTTCCGAGTTGGAGTTAGATGACTAGTGATTGGTTCTCTTTTCTCTTTTTGTGAATAATAGAGCTATAAATTCAATTAAGGAAAGAGTTGACACCAGGGTAGATCTATGTTGCTGCCTTTATCCTTTGGTTAACATGCCTCAACTCTTCCTTCCACTATGTTATCCGAGCCTTCTGTCTTCTAATTTTATTACTTACGCATTGTGTTTTAGGTGCTCCTGCCATATCTTTCGATTTTTGGTTCTGTAAAACTCATAAAGCTTTTATTTGTTTACTTGTTTTCAGCCTAATGGCTGAGTTTTTTTTTTTTTTGATAAAAGATGAGAATAGCATTAAAGAACGCCGTAACAGCGGATTACAAAAGGAAGTCTCCATGAGATATCATGGTCATAGTAAACACAAACGATAAAGTAGTAAAATAGAGTACAACACTATCACAAAAATCAAAAGAGTGTTGTCTTATTGTAGACGGTATAGATGATGTTGCAACAAAGAGTCGTGTAGTCAGTCTTGGTGTACGTCAATCCTGGCTTAATAGGCAAAGTTTGCTTAAGATCTAGCCTCTTTGA
The DNA here is from genome assembly GCA_033070095.1 of Escallonia herrerae. Classification (NCBI taxonomy): domain Eukaryota; kingdom Viridiplantae; phylum Streptophyta; class Magnoliopsida; order Escalloniales; family Escalloniaceae; genus Escallonia; species Escallonia herrerae. The sequence continues at coordinate 25,056 of JAVXUP010003656.1, read as the reverse complement.
GTTCTATCGGTGATGCCTTGGTCATAATGTAATAGTGAAAGTCAGTAACAACATAGCAAAAGTCGTAAAAAAGAGTGCCCAATGTAGCTCTCATATCTTCAGCATCCAAAATTTGTGAAAGGAGGAATGAAGAGTCAGTGAAAATGGTGATATGCATTAAACTGTCTAACTGAGTCCACTTTGTTGTAAGTAATAGTCCTTTAGCAAGGGCAGAATGGCGGTCTGAAGCTCGTGCTGATATGGCTTCCGACCCACATCTAGTGTTATTGTTATTGAGGCAGGAGATGCCAAGACCTAATTGTTGGAAAAAAGATGGCTTTGTGTATACTTGTGCAGAAATCAACTAAGTACGAAAATACTGAAATGTAATTTACTACACAGAACAAACAGTATTAGCAAGAACAATTAAAATTAACTCACAGCAAAATAAGACAAACAGCAATGGAGAACCGAGACGTGAATTTGATTCACTGTCCTTAAGACTTTATTTGTCCCGCAACGGTGCTGACGGTCTCTTGACGAAAAGCCTCCCAGGATACAACGGTAGCACTTCTGAAAATAGAAGCACTCCAAATCTTCAGACCCGGTGAACCAAAACAATGGCACAGAACTCTTTCTGGACACAGGGAACTCGGAGACAAAATAATACAGAAAATAATTCGGGAAAAAATTAATTCTTTCTGAAAATTGACTCGTTTTTATACACAGAGTTTTCACTGGGGGGTGCAACTCTTCACAGAAAAAACTGCTAGCTGGAAAGGTCACAACTTTCGGAAAAGAAAATAAATAAATAAAATTTATTTATTTAAAATGTTTTTGTCCCAAAAAGAATAAAGCCTGATGGGCCCAAGCCCAAGCCACAACGGGGCAGGGCGGGGCGGGCGGCGCGCGCGTGTGATGGACCTAACCTAGGTCCTCCCTCCTTACAAAACATGGGTACCCCCAAGGGCCCCAACCCTTAGCTCAAGGCTAAGCCTTATAAGGAGACAACATTGACTTTATTCTTCTATGTAGGATTCTCTCTTCCCTTCAAGTTGAACCACCAACTTCAACGTCAATTTTCCCATTCACCTTCCATTTGTTTTAAACATGTGAATATACCATGATCATCTATTCCAATAGAGGATCATGAATCAATTTGTTTCTAACCAAAATATGGTTTAGAACCAATTAGAAAATTGAGTCAAAGTTGCTTCTCCACAATGGTTTTAAAACCCAATTCCAACACTAATTTCATAAGAGACTGATTGTATAAGAGTGCCATGAACAAATGGATAGGGCTAGAGGAAGGATTTGTACAAAGTGGGTATTATGTTCAACCACTAACACAAGTGTGGGTTGATCTTTTAAACTGACCGGAATTTGGGTGTTGAGGCGAAGATATTTATGGGAGGGGGAGAGGATTAGGGAGGTAAGGTTATAGATTTCGCGAATTGTATTTGTAGGGTTGAGAGAAGAGAGAGAAAAAAACACAACGGTTCCTAGTTAACCATATACACCAAATTGTAACAGCTATATTAACAAAGCTATGGGTAGAGGAGTTCATGGCTGAGCTTATGGTTGATATCTTGTCTATCTAAATTCTCGGCATTACAAAAGGGAACATGCCTCGAGAAATTGAGAATTGAGGATAGACCGGTGAAAACGGATATCATTGATGAGGACATATGTCCTCTCTTTGTGGTAGTTAAAGTGATACAAGGGACCATCTCTTCTTCTCATATGCTTTCTCCCCCAACATTTGGACTCGAGTACAAAAGAGAACTTGAAAGCTAGTTCTGTGGTGAACTGGCCTTCAGAGCTTGATATGCTCTTCAAAATATATAAGGAAATACTCCATCTCTTTATTGGATATTTTTTTCATTTGATTTTGTTTCGAAATCTTATGATACATTCTAATACTGTAAACATTAGTTTACAGTCAAATAGTAAAAAATTAAACAAGTATTGTTTGACAAGTCAAACTTAAGATAAAATAATGAGCGAAATTTAGATGAAGCGGAAAGACAATTGACTTTTCTTTTTTACATTGAAAACCTTTCAAATCACTATGCCAACATTTGTCAAGATAAAAAAGTCTTAGCTCTGATTTTCCTTGATGAATGTCCAACTCAAAAACATGTTCAAGTGAGGGACGTTGACTAAGTACAAGAGTTGGATTCAATCTCCATGTATAATCAACGTGGGCCTTAAAGGGATGATCGAGGCATACCATTCTAAGGCCGAGTCTTCGACCCAAGAAACATACGAGAAAGAGATACCTGAGAGGAGTATAAAAATCAACCCAACTCCCGCGTATCTGACACGGGACGACAGGCCTTTACGAAACAAACTTTGGAAGTTTCTTGCTTTCAACTCTGCAAACATAATGTGGCACACCAATCTTGACCAGTAAGTCGATCAGTAACCAGATTACTCTCTTCCCACTGAGCCACTGTCATACACTTCCCCACTCCTTCCATCATCCTTAATCAGAAAGAGAAGAATTAAAGATTCTTCTCCTTTGCCAATACTAGTTAATTTAGCCCGTGCAATGCACGAGAGTTAAAAGTGATTTTTGTGTTAAATTTGAGTTTTATAAATGTTGGCACCACAAGGTTGATGTCATTTAAACATGTAAATATTTAAATACTGAATAATGCTGAAAATAAGAGCTCTACATGACATTAATCAATGAAGTAGCTAGAATAAGAACTTCATGACTTCTACTCTTCTTCATCCATCACTACCCTCAAGTTTCTTTTCCTTTTTTCAACGGTTCTTTGTTTTGTGTTGTTTCCTTTTCTCTTTCCATCGACTCTTTCTTGCATTCTTGTCTTGATGGATGCTATTGTATCATCACTTCCTTCGTCCTCATCGAAGTCATCGCTATCTTCATCTTCTAAGGAAGCTAAATGTGTTTGCTTAAGATTTTGTCGCCTTTTTGTCTTCAAGGATATTATTGTTCCATTGTCGTCTTCATCATCATTATCAATGCTACCTTGTAATGGAGGTATAATGTTCTTTTGAAGGTGCTTCTTCCTTTTTTGTTGAAGTTAATTGCATGAGATGGTTGTTTCTACTTCAATGACTTGGTTGCTCGCTTTGATGACACCTGCTACCTTTGGACAATCATCAATATGTGTTTAGCAAATTTTGTTTTCTTTGTTTCATCTCAAAAAGGTATAAGAGTTATTTCACTTTGGTTTGGGCTTTTGTCCTCAGAAACATCATCCTCGAAATAGTTGGCAACAGTATAATCTTCATAGCCTTTTTCAATTCGATCATGAGTTAATATAAGTTGGAAAACATACTACAATATTCTTGATAATGTTGGGGATATCGAATAGATCTTTTTCCTATATATTATTTTTTGTGGCGTTACTAATATCCATTAAATAATCAAAATTATATTATTTGAAGAAATCAATTTCATTTACCTCTTCATTAGCATCAATCATTTGCCAACTGGAATCTAAATCATCCTTTCTAGTTCTCAATCAAATATCACGAAGGTAGTGGTACCTGTGATATCATTTACTCGCACTTGGAGTCTACACCTGTATGGAAAATTAGTATCTTGATTAAGTTTTAGAATTTTGTGAAGCGATTTGATAAATTAGAATCATTGAAAGTGTTGGTACCTTTGCATTGGAAAGTCGACAACCTTTTCACAGCGTTCACAATACATGGCATTATTGTATGGCTTTAATTTTCTTGCACAAGAGCATGCATTGTAGTACCACCCGTTATCTCTAATCACCTCTTGTATCGTTACTTGACATGTACATGATAACTTCTGCATAATTGAAAATAAGATGTCATTTTTATTTACTTTAAGACTGAAAATGTACTCTATAGTTTCTTTCAAAAGGTTACCTCAAATATTCCTTACTCGAAATTGATATTCAAAATCTGGTCAATAGTTTTCCTATTTTCCATCTTTTTCTCTTTGAGGCTACTTCTATTTCAAACTTGCTATCTGCTGCAGTTTTGGTTGCACTTGTGATGTAGTGCACTTCTTCTATGTCCAAATTTGCATAAAAACTTCGTTGAACTTGTTATGAAATCGCTCTAGGTAAATATGTATAGAACACGATAACCAAATAAGAAAACACAAGAAATATGAGAGAACTCAAATCCACTTTGCACAAGTCAGATTTACAACGCTCTCTCACGTGTATCTCTCAATTGTTTTCCTACTCAAAGAAGGACTCTTCTCTCTTCTTTGCCTACTCAAAGAAGAACTCTTATCTCTTGGCTTACTTAAAGGACTCTTCTTTCTTGGCCTACCCAAAGAAGGACTCTTCTCTCTTGCCCTTAAACATAATACAAGACACCTTACTTATACTTGGAGAAAACAATGATCTTCTCTCCCCAACCAATGTAGGACAAGATGTCTTATATACTAAGGGCCTAGTTGCAACCTTCTTTGAGTAACCGATGTGGGACATAAATACAAGACATATATCAACAATCTCCACCTTAGCTTGTATTAACAAACCACTCCTTGAGGAAACTGTAATATGCCTTCAATACCTTCTTCAGGTACTCCACCTTGCATCCCCTTTAAAGGTAGGAATGCACTCCACCTTGAACTCAGCAAGAAATAAGATGAAATAAGTTCAAGCAATGCTTGAACTTCTCTGTCGTGATCGTCTTTGTGAGCATATCAACTGCGTAGGTCCTCGGCCCCATCTGCCACTCAACGTAGCATAGCTTCAATCCCTCGTCCAGTTGTAACACAGTAATCCCCTTACGTGCGTTAGCCCCATCCTTGGACACCAACGGGATCATCCACTTTGGTTGGCCTTCTTTACCCGCCATCATCATCACCACACAATATGGATTGAGCGTTGCGCTCGAATTTTCCATGAAGTCCATCCCAAGCACCACCCCAAGCTCATCCATGTCGATGATATTGAAGTCCTTCTTCCCTGTCCATCTGCCGATCCTCAAATCGACGTTCTTGATGACTTCCTTGTGCGGGCAATACCTCCCGCAATGCGGACCTGCACCGTAGAAGCATCCTCCTCTAGGCCCCCTATGAGCCTTGTAGTCACGAGAGTCACCCTGCTTGCGACTTCCCTCATGCTTCTTCTCCCTTTTGTAATGGCGGCAACGTCCCTCGTCCCCATTTTGCTCATCATCAGTTGCCTTGGGCGAGCCACTCTTCGACTTACCGTCTCCCCTACCTTTGGCATGCTCGTGCCTTGGAGATCTCAGCCTCTCACATTGCTTGAAGTCTTCTAACCTCTCGACAATCATCATGGCTGAAGCCAAGTCATGAGGCTCCTTCACCGCAACTCTGTGGCAACCCAATACTGCAACCCATCAACGAAGAAGCATATTCGCTGCCTCTCGGACATCTCTAGTATTTCGAGCATCAAAGCCAAGTACTCCTTCACATACTCGCGGATGCTCCCTTCTGCCTCAGCCGTCGAAGGTTTATCATTGACGCTATCCAGATAAAACTGCCTTTGTAGTTCACGCTTGAACTTCTCCCACGTTTTAACGTCGCACCCATCTGTATAGCGGTGCCTCCACTATAAGGCAGCTGTATCGTTAAGGTACATTACCACCGTCTGGACCTTCTCTTTCTTGTTGTCGATGTCGAGGGCTTCAAAGTATCGCTCCAAGTGCCAAAACAGGTTATCCACCTGCCTCGCCTCTCTCATTCTATTGTACAATCTCGGCTCCGGCATTTTCTTTCCCCTTGGCTGCATCGCAATACACACCTGCCTCGTAGCTCTTGTAAGTTCCTTCTTACAAGCAGCTAGTTCTTCTTAAAGCTTCGTGACTTGTCCCTGGAGGTCCCTGCGCTGTTGCACCTTTCACTTGGGGAAATGGGCAACCCTCTCCTCGATCAAGTCATCTAACTCCTCTGCGAACACATCGACTTTCCGTTCCAGCACAATTAATCGCTGTCTACCTCCAAGTCATCTAACCTATTGAAGATTAGCTCCACCTGACTTGTGACAGTCCGCTGCACCTTCTCCTCCTTGTCGATGTTGAGGGCTTCAAAGTACTGCTCCAAGTACCAAAAGAAGTTATCCACCTACCACGCCTCTCTCGTTCTAGCGTACAATCTCGGCTTCGGCATTTTCTTTTGTCTTGGCTGCACTGCGATACACCCCTGCCTCGTAGTTCTTGTAAGCTCTTTCTTACAAGCAGCTAATTCTTCTTGGAGCTCCATGACTTGTCCCTTGAGGTCCTTGCGCCGTTGCACCTCCCAACTGGTGAAATGGGCGACCCTCACCTCAATCACGTCATCTAGCTCCTCTGCGAACACATCGACTTTTCGATCTAGCACAGCTAATCGACTGTTTACCTCCAAGTCATCTAATCTATTAAAGATTAGCTCCACCTGACTTGTGACAGTCCGCTGCAAGTGCTCTACAAGTGCCTCGAGCTCGCTCCTCATGCAGGCATCCCCTGTCGCGCTGCTCAAATCCTTTACTGTGCTCTGCCTATGGCAAAATTTGTCTTTCCATCGAATTGTCACAGGCATACTTCATGGTTGTGTTGTCTACATATTTATCCTCTCAAATCGATTTCAATTTTGCCCAAAAATAAACCCAGAAGCTCTGATACCACTTGTTACGAAATCGATCTCGATAAATATGTATGGAACACGATAATCAAACAAGAAAACACAAGAAATATGAGAGAACTTAAATCCACTTTGCACAAGTCTGATTTACAACGCTCCCTCACGGGTATCTCTCAACTATTTTCCTACTCAAAGAAGAATGAAGAACTCTTCTTTCTTTGCCTACCCATAGAAAGACTATCATCTCTTTCCTACTCAGAGAAGGACTCTTCTATCTTGGCTTACTCAAAGAAGGACTCTTCTCTCTTGGCCTACTCAAAGAAAGACTCTCATCTCTTCTTTGCCTACTCAAAGAAGGACTCTTCTCTCTTGCCCTTAAACACAATACAAGACACCTTACTTATATTTGGAGAAAGCAGTGATCTTCTCTCACTAAGTAATGTGCGACAAGATGTCTTATATACTAAGGGTCAAGTTGCAACCTTCTTTGAGTAACCGATATGAGACATAAATACAAGACATATATTAACAGAACTTATGAAAGAGAAAGAAAGTATCTAGATGGAAAACAACTATTTAACAGTAACAATAAATGTTTATTTTAGTCTTATTTCTTAAAGAGTAATTTTTTTTCTATCTTTCTTGATTTGTTGCATAGTTGTACCTCTGAATTTCTTTACAACACACCCACAAATGATTAGAACTATTATTGTTTCTTTATGTTCTCCCAACAACCTTTCGACGTCGGTAATCTTGTTACCCCACACTTTTAACATAATTTGCTGTCCCCTAGACATGTACACAAGTTGTTAGGTATTCCTAAATTTCATATGTTATAGAGTGGCATAGAGAAAAAGATTGAGAGTAGATTACTTGTGATTCGTGAGTAGAAGGTCCCTCCTTTAAGAGGTACTGTAGCCCTTCCTTGCACCAATCTCTTCGATATCCCATATTTTTGTCAATACCCCTATGTAATCTGGAAAGAAAAAAAAGTCATAGAATGTTAACATGCTTTAGCATATAATTCCTTTTTGTTGTAGTTATACATTTGGAAAACGATATTCAAGTTTGTCACCTGTGAGGAACTAATTGTTATTGACTCGTTCATCCACCTTGTCGCGTTCTATAAAATCGAACCTATGCCTCTTGGAATTGTCGGAATGTCATCGTCCAAAAGTTTGATTTTTTGTTACATGGAAGAAAGTGACATATAGACCTGCTGGTTGCGATGGAAGCATATATGTAGTGGTCTTTTCATATTTGTTCACTTTGAATTTAGATACTATATATATGCCACCTTCTACGTTAAGGAAAAATTTTGAATCGATTGTTATTCCATATAATAGCATGTATTCGATTTTCCTGTGAAATAGGATATTAGCATCAACCAAGAAGCAACAAAGAGCTCTTCACAACATCAACTTTGCCGTCATTTTTCGTTTGGTGAGCTCCATTTGGCAATAAACAACTTCGATGATGCTTCACTCATTGGGCGGGGTGGATTTGGCAAGGTCTACAAAGGTAGGTCCGCCCTTGTCACAAGGTAGGTCTGCCATTGCCAATACCTACAATTTAGAGAGAAGCTTTTAGAAAGCAATATTGGTTACATTTGTTGGTGTATAGAGTGATGGTGGACATGAGTACTGGAATCTTGCAGAACCCACTTCTCAGGCAATGGTGTGAGCTAATGAATTGACATCTTTAATCCCCTATTGTTCATCGCTCCAGCAGCATGTTCCACAACCATATATCGTTACCATTGCCCTCTTCAGAACATCAACTCTGCTGTCATTTTTTGTTTGGTGAGCTCCAATTGGCAACAAACAACTTCGATCATGCTTCCGTCATTGGGCGGGGTGGATTTGGGAAGGTCTACAAAGGGGTCATAGATAGTGGAGCAAGTATTGTTGCAATTAAGCGGTCAAAACCAGGGTCACACCAAGGAGCCCCTGAGTTTCGGACTGAGATTAAATTGCTTACAAGGGTTCGACATAGCCACCTTGTCCCTCTTATCGGTTACTGTGACGAATGCCACAAGATGATCCTTGTTTACAAATATATGCCCCGTGGAACTCTCGCTGATCATCTGCACAGATTGATAAATCTAGTCATGCTCTCTTATCCTGGGTGCAACGCCTTAAAATATGCATTGGAGCAGCGCATGGATTGGACTACCTTCACACTGGTACCGGGAGTCAAGGATAGAGTCATACATGGTGATGTCAAGAGCTCAAACATTTTGTTGGATGAAGATTGGGCAACTAAGATTTTCGACTTTGGGATGTCCAAAGTAGGCCCGACAAATCAGTCATGCACCCACGTCAGCACCAATGTCAAAGGTACATTCAGCTATTTGGATCCCGGTTATTACTTGACAGGTAAACTGACTAGGAAATCTGATGTGTATTCCTTTTGGGTGGTATTGTTTGAAGTGCTGTGTGGGAGGCCGGCTGTGGATAGAGGACTCGATGATGATGAGTAGTGGGGTCTAGCTGGATGGGCCAAGCACTGCATCAAGGGAGGAAAAGTGGATCAGATTATAGATCCCTCTTTTCAGGGGAAAATATTGTCCGACTGTTTAATGGTGTTTGTACAAATTGCAGAACAATGTCTGCATAATCATCCCCAGAAACGTCCTACAAATGGGCTTTTTTCAGAGCGCTTGTTGCGATACTTGGGATGAGTGAGTCGACCTGGGACCATAAAAAAGAAGTTTATAAGAGGTGGGGTTGGTCTTGTTGAAAAACATGGTGTAATCGGAATCAGAATTGAAGACTTTGAGGCGCGTGATCGCTTTCTTTAATGTTTTATTTATCTCCACTCAAAATCGAGCTTGCTGATGGGTTAACGACAAATAATCCTCCAGGATACAACAAAGTCTGTGGGAATCTGCAAACAACAAAATCGAAAATTTCCCTTAGAATTCTTTGTGGAGTAATATACATTTTTGGCTATATAGATTTTGCAGAAAGAAAAAGATTTCGAAATCAGGAAATAAGTATATTAAAATAACTGAAAAACATGTATTTATAAATCTGAAAAGGTGTGAACTTTTGGACATACACAACTGTTGAAAAATCAAAACAGTTATAACAGTTAAAAATAACTAACAATAAATTAAAATTTGAATTTAAATAAATCACACACATTTTTCAATAAAACTATCTTTTCGAAAATACAAAATATTTTCCAAAAAATAAGTCACGTTTTCGCGACCGCATGCTCCTAATAACGCGCGCACCCGCTCGCGGGTAGCATGGGGACTCTAGTCTTACCACAAAGTGTAAAGTAAAAACACTTTTGTCCTTATGAACCCTTTTCAAAACCCACTTCCAAGTAATGTGGGACAAAAGAGTGAGTTATTTTTAAACAACTCAACTCATAAAACCCAACTGGTCTGATGGTGAGATATCAATGGCATTCAAAAGGTATCCCTCGTGTATGGCTTTATCTGAGAACAAAATTATGAGTGTGATGGGCTTTCTTGTGAATGAGATGGGCTTCCAGTCTACTGCTATCTCTAGGATTGCGGGTGTTCTTTTTTTTAGTTTGGAGAAGAGAATCATTCCGAGGTGTTCTGTTCTCAGGGTTCTGCAACTAAATGGCTTGTTAAAGAAAGTTCCAAGTGTATTTGTTACTCTGCAAATGGCTGAGGAATGCTTCTTGGACAAATTTGTGATCAAATATCAGACAGAAGTTCCTCAGCTTTTGAGTCTCTACCAACGGAAATGTCCATCAGTATAGGTGATATATGGAATAAAGACATCATTATCAGTTCAACTAGGTAGCGACTTCCTTTCCATTTTTACAGCACATAACTAGCTTCTTTTAATGATGTTTTCAGTGGTAGTAAGGCGATTACTTTAATTTGCTATGTGCCAAGAAAACAACTGCTCTTACGCTAGTTTTGATGCTATACCCTTCTGATATACCTCTTATGAACACCAAGTTATGAAGTTGCTTTCCGGATCTCTAAAACAGTACAATTTTCAAGTTCATACAGCGTAGACTCAGTTAGTACAGGTCAGGCACCACGGTTTCAATGTTACTCACATTTCTGAACTCGTTAGGATATGCCTGCCCTCACTTTTAGCTGACTCTGATGAAACCTTCTCACAAACTCAAGTTTTTCTCTCAATAGGGGCATCCGTTGATGGCATTGCTTCATGTTTAACTCTGTTCAATTGTTCATTTATGACTTCGACAACTGTATGATCCCCTTCTGTGATTCCCTCAAGTGTAAACTTCTTTCAGACTAAAAGGTTGTTACTGTGTGATAGACCTTTCACGGTACCTGTATGATATGCAGAGAACCTTTGGTCACAATGTTGTACTCCTGAATTAAATCGGAGTGCCTCAACACTATATCATATCAGTTGTACACGGATATCCTTTTGCCCTGAATCAAGACATCCTTAAGTTTGATGAAGATGTGGAGGCGATCTTGAATGGGAGTTCACCCTTCTAAGTTAGCTTTTTCGCGAGCAATTTTTATGGTATGTGACTGAGCAAATCGACCTGTGAAGATGAAAATGAAAGTCATTGGAGGTTGGGTGGGTCTGAACAGGGCAATGGAATTGCTTGGGAATGAGATGGGTCCCCTGTCTACTGCTTTCGCTAGAGAACTCCGGATGTTCTTTGTTACAGTTTGAGGAAGAGAAATTAGAAGGTGTTCTGTTGCGAGATTTCTACAGTTGACAGAAGATGTCTTCGAGAGAGATTTAAAAGTGTGGCTTCTATTATCTGCCCGGTCGAGCAAGGCTTCTTGGGGCAAGACTTCTTGGACGTTTATGGAGCCAAGAATGCAAGTTGCTACCTTCTCTAGAATAGTTGCATGTTTTCCCGCATGTACATTAGTTTCCTCGATTCTAATAAAAACTCATGTTCCCCAAATATCACTACTTAGTGCTTAATGTTCAATTAATGTGCAATATATAGTACAAGAATTTGCAAGATGTCTATATAATCAATTCTATGATGCAATCAAAACAAGATGGTATATTTGTGTTAATTAATTAATGCGTTTTTACACTTACAAATTCTATGTTATTTTATCCATTCATTTTGGAGCCTCTAACTAGCTCAAGTTGTGTATTGGCTGTGACCGCTACAATTATACTGGCCGCGGATGCGACTTTTAACTATTTTAAAGGTAGGAGTGGATGCACTTTACTTGGTTTTTATAGACTGTAAATTTGTTAAGCTAGTAAACCTACTATGGTTCTGAAAGTACCAACTCGGCAGCAATATCCGGGACGTGACCGTGACTTTGAGCTACGTTGATGGTAAGTGTAGATGCACTTTAGTTAGTACAGACTATTTTTTTGTCAAGCTAGTACACCTACTATGGTCGTGAAAGTATGCATGAAGTTATATTTTGGCTATGTTGTTTTGCTCCAAAATTCGTGTCATTGCCTTTTCCTTCATGAGAACTCTTACATTTTGGGTACCAGTTGAGCAGGCTGATTGAGAGTATATCAAAGTAAATGACGACTTTTGGGAATACGAATAAATTTTACCTTTGGATAACCCAATTCTGAATGACTAAAGTACATAATATTGCAATTTCAGTGCCAATAGAATCACTGCATGATCTCTAAACTGAGTTTATATCTTATGGATAAATTGATGGTTTTAGTTTTAGGAGGGGCAGCGGAACAGAGGGAGGAAAAGTGCAATTTGTTTAGACAAAGCACATAGAATGTCTCGCTAAGGTTTGCAATTTCATTTGAATTCTTCTTGTATCCACATTGATTGAGTTGTGTTTGTCAACTGCCTTTGTTAGATCACGCGTCTCTTTGTGTCAATTCTTCCATTTAGGACCTGCGTAGCTTCTCTTGGCTATTGTAAATTTGACAACTTGTTATGGGTTATTTTTGTCCTTATCTAACCTTCTGTGTGCACAATCTTACGTTTACATTACGTATTTGGCCTTTGATCGTGGTTTAAATCGTTTTCCTCTTCAGAGGGGAGTTGATCATCTGAGAACTAATAATTAAGAGGCTAGCATTTATTGAGATGCTGCAAGGCTATTTCGAAGCACCAAGAGTCCACCTTCCTATATTTGTCAACAACAAGGAATTTATTATCTATGAAGCACTAGCACCGGATACGCATCGAGTGCCGGTGCGGCACCGTGCATATCAGGTGCGTGTCCAACTTTTTTTTTTCTTAAATCCCGGGTGCGGCGGTGCGTATCGGCTCAGATCTGTCACCACCGGCGACCATCGAAAACTTCGGCGACTACCGAGATCTGAGAGGAGAGGTAGAAATAGCAGAAGAAGAAGAAGGCTTTGGCGACCACCGGGATCTGAGAGGAGAGGTAGAAGTAGCAGAAGAAGAAGAAGGAGAAGTAGTAGAAGAAGAAGGAGAAGAAGGAGAAGGAGAAGACGAGGAAGGAGAAGGAGAAGGGGACTTATCAGCGATCCACTGCGCCGTTCGCCGTGTGCTTGCTGACAGAGAAGAAGGAGGAGAAGTCGATCTATGTCGATGGCATGTGTCGATGTTACCAATATTTTGGTTTTCTGAATTTTCACTTTTTGCCACATAGTTTTGTTATATTATTAAAGAAACCCAATTGTTAAGTTATTACTTAAACCAACCCAATATTTCAAAGAAATAACAGTGATACCACATAAAAACTTTATAATGTTCAGTTCTTCAATTTTAATATTATAAAACAACCCATTAAACTTAACAAATTCTTACAAATTTGGTTGAAAACTTTAAAATTTACAAAAGAACTCATCAAACTTAAAAACTCACTACTTTGATTGGAATATTAATATCTTTTCACAAATATCAAACACATATATTATGAGTATTAAGATTTAAATTGTTTAAAAATTAAATACTAAGTGTATATATATATATATATATATATATATATATATATATATATATATATATATATATATATATATATATATATATATATATATATATATATATGTTCCGAACCCATTCTAGTTGGACCCAGGGGCCCACTAGGGGTCCCGCTCCGCACAAGCATGTCGGCATATGCAATAGTCGTTCGTCCAACGCATCGATCCGGTCAGCGCGCGCACGCTCGAATCACGTGCGCTTTTCGCTTCACGCGCCTTGTGCGTGACTTAGGCGCAATTTATTTTGTATTAACGTGACCCACGGGAGCGCGATCGTCACGCTGGGACCATACGAGCACCTATTCGTCAGAGTCATCGACCGACAGCGTAACCGAGCAAGGGGGCCAAGGGGCAAAGGCCTTGGCCAGCCCCATGGGGTCGGCCTCGGCCTCCCCCCAATCCCACGGGGTCGGCCTCGGCCTCCTCCAACCCTATGGGGTCGGCCTCGGCCTCCCCTAGGGGTTGGCCTTGGTCTTCCCCCCCGGTTGTTCACTCTTGGTGCAAAGTCCCTTTCGTACTTTGATCGCTTCATACACTTTGTACCTGGCTTTGGCACCTTGTTCGTCACACAGGTATGTTACATGTTGACGCGCTTGTCATAACACAACTTCCGGACTCGTCATTGCCCATCAAAACCCCTACCGTCGGCGCGCCCGAAGTTCACCTAGGAGGAGGAGTGGCCTTGGCCTCCCTTCATGGGAGTTGGCCATCGGCCTTGGCCACCCCCTAGGGTCGGCCTCGGCCTCACCAAGGGGTCGGCCTCGGCCTCCCCAAGGGTGGTGGCCTTGGCCTTCCACCATGTTTTGGTCTACGACCTCCCCCTCGCGCGCACTTGTTTTCTCAAGTCTTTGCACCTCCGCGATGTTTACGGACGTTCATCCATCAACCTCGCGACGCCCGTCGCACATCAACCTCGCGACGTTTGTCGTGCATCAACCTCGCGACGTCCGTCGTGCATCACCTAACGGACGTTCGTCCACCAACCTCGCGACGTCCGTCGCGCATCACCTTACGGACGTTCGTACGTCAACCTCGCGACGTCCGTCGTGCATCACCTTACAGATGTTCATCCACCATCCTCGCAACGTCCGTCGTGCATGAACCTCGCGACGTCCGTCGTACGACGACCACATACCATCATTTCCAACTTTGTCATTACTACATGTTGCATTCATCATCTTGTTATGACAGGTGCACTCAGCTCAAATCCCATCTTCGGGACACCCGACGCGTGCCCATGCACCGTCTCCGCGACATTCATCGCCGCGCCCGTACGCCTTTCTCATGATATGTGCCCCCGACACCAGGTATTGTCTCATGCCGTTGGCATCGCGCCCATGCGCCACAATCAATGTCTGGTGCTGTAGGTACCGCGCCCACGCGCCACAATCATGTTACATGCTTACGGGATGGGCTCACAACCTTAAAGCCATCGCCGTCACGACCATGGGGGGGTTCCGGCCCTCGCAGCAGGATGAACTCACAACCTTATAGTCATCGCTGCCACGGGATGGGCTCACAACCTTAAAGCCATCGCCGTCACAATCACGGGGGGGGGGGGGGGCTTCGGCCCTCGCAGTGGGATGGACTCACAACCTTATAGTCATCGCTGCCACGGGATGGGCTCACAACCTTAAAGCCATCGCCGTCACAATCACTGGGGGGCTCCGGCCCTCACAGCAGGATGAACTCACAACCTTATAGTCATCGCTGCCACGGGATGGGCTCACAACCTTAAAGCCATCGCTGTCACAACCACGGGGGGTTCCGGCACGAGGACCCCTCGCCATAGGCTCTGAGCACTGAGTTGCAACCATGTCCATGCATGTTACCATTGATTGTCGACACCATCAGGACAATGACCCGCGGGTCACTCCGGGACGGGAGCAGGTCTTCGGAGGGCATCGCGCCTAGTCCGCCTTGCAGTCGGCCATAGGGGCAACCCTCACCACTGCCAGATTATCTATGCGTCTCTTGACGCATCTCGTGGGATTCAGTAAGGGCTTGGATTGGTGGCTGGGGCAACGGGCTTACTCTAATCAATGCTACTACGGCGTGGTCAGTCTTCTGAGACAGGTAGAGCGACGCTGTGCGGGACAGGTAACGTGAATTTGGGAACCGGCAATCCAATGGAAAATCGGTATTTTGGGACCCTCTGGTGACGTGTCACTCCCGGGGGACGACATGTGGCACTGTATGACATAAGCACACTGTTTCCTATAAATAGTGAACCTTTACAACTCAAAAAGGGGACTTTTGGGAGCCATTCTAAAAACATCACTCTAGAATTTGGGAGCTCTTGGATTCTAGAGAGAGAAACATAATTTCAGATCATAGCATTGCACCTTGACTTGGATCACCGACTGTCGGTCTTGTTCGTCTCAATCTTGTCTCTGCGGCACTGCCACTCCTCACGACCTGTCTGGGAAGCCTTGCTCTCGGCCCTTACTCCGTCCTTGCTGTCTCTCATTTGGCATACTTGGAAGCTGACGCGGACTGCAGCCTTTGTGGCACCTCCACGTAGGCAGAACCCACTTTCCCTGGCATCATTTTTGGCTACTCCGCTGGGGAGGTGAGCATCGTACTACAGTTTGCCTATCTTCATCACTTAGGCATCATGCCTATACAACGAAAAGCTACGAGGGCTACCAGCCAAGGCCTCATCACGACTATACGAGAAGGTGCCCACCTTGACGACCAAGAGGGGACAAGTAGCACACCTGTCCGAGATCAACCTCCAGCTGCTGCCCCTGATGTGGAAGTGCTTGTCAATACGGCCATGCAGCAACTCACCCCTACCATAGCCAATCTACAGGAGTCTCAGGCCACTCTAATGTCAGCCATTTTGGAGATGCAAAAATCCATCCAAGCCTTGACCTCGCAACAGGCCGCCCCGTCAATCCAGCCTGCAGGACCTGGGCCAGCTCTTGATGTCACCCAGGCCCCAGTGTCGCGACCACCACCGCCTCGAGTATCCAGACCCTTGGCGGTAGGACTCGCGACACCCTCGCCACCAGTAGCTAATACATCTCCCTCCGCAGTACCACCCCGCAGGCTGCACACGGATCTCGGGCCAGTATTGCAGCAGATTCTCCCTGCCGTTATGCCATCCCGTCCAGTCCAGGCAAGAAGCTCTTCTGAAACTCATGACTCCATCGAGATGGAACCTAATCCTTATCCACCTGAGCGGCACCAAACCACCGGCCAAGTGGTGGACATGTCCCGCCAACCTACTCATGCCCCTGCACCACTGCCCCTGCCAGCTCCTGCACTATACCAACCCTCCCATGTTCCCATTCATCAAGCTACCCCGTCTGGGGGCTCGGGGGCTCGTGACGTCCCAGGTAGTCATCGTCCCTTGAGCGGTAATGAGGCACCATCCTCAAACTATGTTACTCGGTCGGACTTGGAAGCCCTTATCAATCACCTGTCGAGGAATTCCGAACCAGACTCCTCAACCCGGCTGACCGGACACGCCCCGTACTCCAACGATACCACAATCACACCCTACCCCCTCAAGTACAAGCAACCAAACTTCGTGCTCTTCAACGGACGTGAGGGCAATGCCCGTGAGCACTTGACAAGATTTACAGGCTCCTTGGAGCAGTATGGTACGGGAGACGGCTTAAAGTTGAGAGAATTCCACAAATCCCTTACAGGCTTGGCTTACACTTGGTACTACCAGATCCCTGTAGGGACTGTCCACACCTGGAATGACATGGTTCGATTGTTCTTAGACAAGTTCCATTACGAGACCGAGCGCGTGACTATTGTTGACATTGCGGGCATTCGCCAGAACCAAGGGGAAGACTTGAATAAGTACGTGCACCGCTTTCATCTCAAATGCCTTGAGTGCACGGACTTCAGCAAGGACGAAACGTTGGTTCCTATATGCATCAAAAATATGACTGACATCTACCGGGTGCATATCGAGAACCTACAACTGAGGTCATGGGGACACCTCAAGGAAACAGCCCGACGGACTTACGAGACGGTCGGTCCTGTCAAGCCGTGGAAGCCTCGACCGCAAAATGCACTACTGGCCTCGGCAGACACAACCATCACTCAGCGTAGCAGCAACAACAACAACAACAACAACATCTACGCCGGCTTCAAGCGTCAGTTCCCAGATGGGGACCGACGCCCCGACAAGCGAAGGCAACAGGAGCCTGCACCCGACTATCCATGTGATCTGAATACAGGGAAGGAGCTCTTGGCGGAATGGGTGGCGCATGACAAAAATTTCCAACTACCACCAATACGAACCAACATCACGGATGAAGAAAAGACCAGACCCAACTACTGTCCTTTCCATCGAGCCCTTGGCCATTCGCTCAAGAGTTGTAATGCACTGTGAACCATCTTTGCAAAGAAGGTAGCGTCGGGCGACCTACAGCTACGGAAAAACAACGATGTGCGCAAAGATCCTTACCCACCTCATCGCAACAATAGGGAGCACCAGGTCCTTACGGCTGTCACTAACCATGTCGAGCCTGTAATCCCCGAAGCCCCGACGGAGCCCATACCAACGGACGTGCCTCCTCCAGCTAAGCAGCCGATGCCTTCCTTTGGACAGATGACGAAGATCAAAAGTTTTTTTTGATGAAATGGGGTTTTCACCCGCCGCTCGGACTTATCTTTCCAACTGCCTGCTCGAGGTCACCACTGGCCTCGGTCCCGAATGCTTCGCCGCCCAGGCTGAATTACGTCACATCCCTTCCACTGCCTTAGTCTTCTCAAACGAAGACTCACCGCCAGTCGAACATCACAATCGACCACTGTTTTTAGAATGTACTGTTAATGGCACAGGCTTTCGTCGTGCCTTGGTAGACTGTGGTGCCTCAATCAACATCATACCTCTCATCACCTTGCAACGGGCCGGCATTCGACCAAGAAAAATCATCCGTGACCCCGTCAGGATTACTGGCTTTGGACAGGGTCCCCAGTCGACCCTCGGCCATATCACTGTCGACTTCATGGTCGGAACTGGTCGCGACACTACTTTTCACGTAATAGACAGCGAGTCTGACTTCCACCTTCTACTCGGTCGACCTTGGATCCATGTCAACAAGGCCGTTCCTTTAACATACCACCAGTGTGTGAAACTGGTGGCCGGTCCTGCAGGACATGAGGTAGCGATGACAATCCCTGCGACCAAGGCCCCTTTCAAATGTGACGAATCCTATTTGGCCGAGGCCTCCTTCTTCACTGAGCTTGCCGAGGATGGTGAGAATGCTACCCATATACATTTCACAAAGTTGCCAAACTGGGATGAGCTATGCGGAAACAAGCCTCCCAAGGCCAAGACCAAGAAGGGTAGCAAGAACAAGGGATCAATCTCGGCGCCTCATCGGACCCCCTCGACCCTGAACCATTTGGAGAGACTGAATGGTGCTGCACAGCCGAGCATTGCCCACCGGATCCTGACCTCACCCCCGGCGTAGCACCACCTTGCTATGAAGACAGCCCTCGACCACAGGCTGAAGACCTTGAAGAAATCAACCTGGCCGACCCGGGCGAAGAACCAAGGCACACTTACATTGGCACAAAACTCGCCCCCGGCCAAAGAGAGGAGTTGGTTTCCCTCCAACGCGAATACCGTGATGTCTTGGCATGGAGTTACAATGGGATGCATGGATTGGACCCTGCCCTAGTCACACATCATCTCAACATTGCTACCGGATCCATCCCTGTTCGACAACACCCGCGGACATTCTGCCCCGAGCTCGAGTTAAAGATCAAACAAGAGATTGAACGCCTTCTGCAAGTAGGCTTCATTGAACCTATCACTCACCCAATTTGGCTGGCTAATGTCGTGCCTGTGCAAAAGAAGAATGGCCAAGTCCGCGTTTGTATTGACTTTCGGGACTTGAACAAGGCGTGCCCCAAGGACGAGTTTCCACTACCCAACATCGACACGCCGGACACGAAACCTTATCTTTCATGGATGGGTTCGCAGGTTATAACCAAATTCGCATGAACCCTGACGATAGCGCCAAGACGGCCTTCCGCACTCCTATGGGTAACTTTTGTTGGAAAGTCATGCCCTTCGGCCTCAAGAATGCGGGTGCCACCTATCAAAGGGCGATGACAGCCATCTTCCATGACATGATACACCGCACAGTGGAAGACTACGTTGACGATCTTATCATCAAATCTAAGAAGGAAAGTGATCATCTCACTGACCTACGAACAGTCTTTGATCGGTGTCGCCAGTACAGTATGCGGATGAATCCGCTGAAATGTGCCTTTGGAGTCTCCTCCGGCAAATTCCTCGGCTTCTTGGTCAGTCGGCAGGGTATCGACATTGACCCTTCTAAAGCCGCCTCCATCCAAGAGATGCCCCCCCTACGAGCGCCAAACAGTTGAAGAGCTTCCTCGGTAAGGTCTCTTACCTCCATCGGTTCATCCCTGCCTTGGCCGAACTCATCATACCCTTTCAGCACTTGACACGCAAGAGCGCACCATGGAGTTGGGGTGCGCCCCAACAGCAGGCCTTTGACAAGATCAAGTCGGTACTCATGTCACCGCAAACCATGGTGGTACCCCAACAAGGTCTTCCCCTCTTACTATACTTGACCTCCACGCCTAGGTCCATCGGGGCTTTA
The DNA here is from genome assembly GCA_033070095.1 of Escallonia herrerae. NCBI lineage: Eukaryota > Viridiplantae > Streptophyta > Magnoliopsida > Escalloniales > Escalloniaceae > Escallonia > Escallonia herrerae. The sequence goes on along the minus strand of JAVXUP010003656.1, from coordinate 5,032 downwards.
CTGGCTCAAGAGGTGGATGGGGTGGAGCATCCTGTTTATTATCTCAGTCGATCAATCAGGGGGCCCGAAGCCAATTACTCCGAGCTTGAGAAGCATTGCTTAGCTTTGGTTTACGCCTCACAGAAATTCAGACACTACTTCTTGGCACATCAGATCACACTCGTCACCAAAGCTGACCCACTCCGCTACATGCTTACACGTCCCGCCCTGTCTGGTCGACTCACCCGTTGGTTGTTGCTATTAGCCGAATTCGGGTTATATATCAAGAATCCTACAGCTCTGCGGAGCCAAGCACTTGCAGACCTCCTGGCCTTCTTCCCACGCCAACAATATGAACCGACCTCGGATCAATTGCCTGGGGAGGAGACAGCCCTGATCACCGACATCGATGAATTGTGGACACTTGAATTCGACGGCTCTGCCACTAGCAAAGGTCCCAATGGCACACCCCTCCGGCAAGGGGGTGCCGGTATAGTCCTCCGGAATTCAGACGGTGTTACCACTTCACTATCCTTCAAGCTTGCATTCCCGGTGTCTAACAACGAAGCTGAGTACGAGGCACTTGTCATTGGCCTCATGCTTGCCATCAGTATGGGGGCTAAGGCACTGTGTGTGAAAGGAGACTCAAATTTAGTCATGAAGCAGGCTGACGGAGAGTTCGCGGTCAAAGAACCAGCCTTGGCACCTTATCGTGCCTTGGTGCAACACTTGGAAGGACAACTCGGCCGTGTCCAGTATGAACATCACAATAGGTGCCACAACAGACATGCGGACAGCTTGGCCACGATCGCGTCAAAGATAGAAGTCGATGGTGAACAGCGGATGCTAACCATAATCAAGAGAACCGAGCCATGCACAGCCTTGAACATGATACCGAAGGACACTACCGCGAACGATTGGAGGCGGCCAATCGTCGACCAACTCAAAGCGCCATCTCTCGCTCATGCCTCTACCCTCACAGACTTTGTAATGTTGAGAGATGTCTTGTACAGACGATGCCCCGGGGGCACTCTGGCCAGGTGTTTAACACCAGAGGAAGCAAAGCATAAACTTCAATTCGGCCATCAGAAATGTTGCGGTCTCGACGGTCCCCCTCTATACCGTCGCCTTCAACGCATGGGTCTCTTTTGGCCATCCATGGCTAAGGATGCTGCAGATGTACAACGGGATTGCTCCGAATGCCTATATGCGCCAGACAACGCGGAAGCTCTTGTGATCAATGTCGAAGGTGATTGGCGCCAGCCTTTCATCCAATATCTATCTCATGGGATCCTACCTCCTGACCGCAACTTCGCCAGAGCCATCAAACGGAAATCAGTCAGGTATTTTGTGACAGAGGGCGAATTATTTCGCAAAGGATTTTCGGGACGCACCTTGCGATGCCTGCAAGGTGCCCAAGCAAGAGAAGTGATCAATGAAGTGCATAATGGTGATTGCGGGGAGCATCAAGGGTCCCAAAAGCTGTACGCAGAATTGCTAAGGATGGGCTACTACTGGCCAACTATGGAGTCTGACTCTATCTCCCATGTCCGGCATTGTCAACCTTGCCAAAGGCACGCCGACAGAATGCACACGCCGACGTCCAACCTCCGCATGGTCTTGGCACCTTGGCCATTTCACTCTTGGGCTCTCGACCTCATAGGCCCCATTCACCCAACATCTCGGGGTCACACTTGGATTATGGTCGCGACGGAGCGTTTCACAAAGTGGGTCGAGGCTATACCCCTACGAAGAGCCACGGGAGGAGCCATTGCCAACTTCTTGCGTGATCACATCGTTCGTCGCTTTGGCATCCCCCGATGCATCATATCCGACAACGGCACGCCATTCATCAACAGGGACGTCCGAGCTTTCATGGAAGGATACAATATCAACCACGCTACATCCACCCCTTACTACCCACAAGGGAATGGTCAAGCCGAAGCCTCTAACAAGACACTACTGCGGGTGCTATCACGAATGGTACATGACGCAAGTGGTTCATGGTCCGAAAAGCTAAGCCTTGCACTATGGGCTTACAGAACCTCCAAGCATACAGCAACGAAGGCCACGCCCTTCTCCCTTGTCTACGGAGATGAGTGTGTGGTACCAGCCGAGATTGCGGTAGCGTCAGCCCGACTCTCCCTAAGCAGTGGACTTGGGGAGGAAGAAACCAGGAGCATTGCCCTTGAAGGGCTTGAGGAAAGAAGAACCAATGCCTTGCGCCGAATGAAGAAGTATCATGAACAACTCACCAAGGCATATGGAAAGACTGTGAAGCAACGAACATTCGTCGAGGGTGACCTTGTTCTCCAAGCGGCCAAGCATGTACGTGCCAACATCTCAGCCCCCAAGTTCACACCAAATTGGGAAGGACCATACGAAGTGCACACGGCTAGAGAGAACGGCTCTTACCTTCTGCTCAACCCCGACGATGGACAGATCACGGCCCCTATCAACGGCCGCTACCTGAAGAAGTATTATGCATAACCGGCTGCGGATTGTTCCCCCCGCCCTACCCGCCCAACGTTTAGAACACCACATCACACTTTTTGTATACGCACACATGTTTATAGACTTGTAACTTTTGCTGATTATTACAAGTTCTTACTTTACGTATGTAATGGCATTTTGGCCCAAATATTATCAATGCAAAATCATTCATTCGCCTCTATCCTATATGTAATGCACTCTTCCCATGTACATCATTGTTCACTAAGTGATTAACCATGGGCGGGGAGGGGGGAACACCAACGGGAAGACATCAGAGGCAGATCACAAAAGTATGCCACAAGCTAAGCACCACATCCCAACAACACAGGTACAAAATAACCATATGGCTGTCATCATCAATATCAACAAATGCATACAGGTCACAGGTTTCCGGGCCACTACGGACCAACGACAGATAGAAAATACAAAGTACCCAGCATCTACTGTAAAGAAGCCAGCAATCCACTAACAGGATCAGAAGTGTACGCCTCTAAGGCCTGTCGCTGTCTCTGTAAGTCAGACCATCTGTCCTCCCACTCGGCCCGTCGCCTCTCTGCCTCTGTCTGTCGGGCCTCTGCTTCGGCAAGCCGCACCCGTATCTCGCCCACCTCCCGTGTCACATCTGTCAATGCTGCATCAAGCACTCGCCTGCGACCCTGCCAAACCACCTCCTGCGCCCCTATCGCGGTCAGCCCCGCCACAGCCTCGGCACTCTGTCCCCTCGCTCTAATATAATCGGCCAACCAGTCCAACTGGAAGCCATACGATACGAAAGGCTCGAGCTCCGACATAAAATCAGATATGATCTCCGACGTCCAAGCTGAGGCCGGCACCGCGCCAAGTGTCGCCAACCAATCCACGAGCGCAGTGTACAATGCCCTCGCCAATGCTACGCCACGCATGGTCCTAGGTCCAGCAAACGTCTGCGGCTGTGTCGCCCTAATCATCTCCAACCGATGGACTACCGCATCCGGCAATCCGACACCCTCCCACGGTGCACCATCCTCCTGTCCGACTGACGACCCGCCACTAGCATCACCTGCTCCTGTCACCCCGCCACCCACTGACCGCACACCCACGGTAGCCGCATGCATCGCCAACAGCGCATCCCCAGCATCTACGGCCGACCCTGACAATGTATCCACCACAGGCTCCACAACCGACGTACCGGGTCCCTCGTGTCGCGGTAGCGAATCTCTGACCATCCCATGTGTAGCTCCCGACCCGTCGTGTGCTCCCGTCGGAACATCGGGCTCTCTACTGGCCCACCAATCATCACCATCGAACGTATGACCAATCAGGCCCCCGAACACCTCCTCGACTAAGACCGGCGACGGACTCGGACGACTGGCCGACTCGACTGGCTCAACAATGTAGGCTGCTGCCTGCTCCGCCGCCACGGCCTCCTCAACGGCTGCACTATCCCTCGACTCACACTCCTCGGCCGCCTCGGCATCCATCTCCTCGACCTCGTCAGTCGCCTCAACATCTATCTCCTCGTCCTCCTCGGCTCCCTCAGCATCCATTCCCCCAGCATCATATGCGACGCCCTCAGCATCCACCGCCATGTCGTCGGACTCTACCTCCATGGCCTCCTCTGCATCATCAAATCCCTGTCAAAAAGAAAAAAAGAAGAACAAGAGAACAAGAGAAGAAGCTTAGAACACTTCACATGATAATCAACAGCGGTGTAACGAAAACAAACAATAGCACTAACCTCAGAGTCTGACTCCTGAAGCACCTCCCGCGGCCTCTTCGGCCTGTGTCTACCACCTGCCGATGAACCCGCACCCGCCTGCAATGCATTCTCCATCATACCCACTCGCAACGATGAAATGGGACCCTTGCCAGCACCCGGCACCCGCGACGCCCGTGCTGGCGCCGGCAAATCTGATACACCCGTAAATAATATCGACATGCCTGACTGCCTTGCTACCTGCGCGGATATCAGCCCCAGTCCTCTGTCCCCGGCAAACACGTCGACCTGCTGCCTGCCGGACGGCGACTGCGCCATCCACTCTGCCCACGTCGCCCGCACTCGCGTCCACCATCGCGCATACTCGACTGTCATCACCCCCGTTGACAATGTCCCGGGCCTCCTCCACACCTCTGTCGGCACGGCCACCTCCGTGCCTCCTTCAGGATCGTATACCCAAAGGCCCTCCTCACATCCCACGGCCTAGCATAGCCACATGGGGGCTCCAAGTCATAACCAAAGCTCATGGATAGGCGGTCAGGGTTGTACCTCGCCACGTAATACCGGTTAATAGCCGGCTTCCCGCCGTCATCAGTCAATACAGGGAGCCACCCCGGAAAGTACGCCACTAGCAAGGTCACTGCCATGTCTGTCAACTCATCTCGACTCTGCAGTCGCACAATACTGTCCTGCAGACCAATCCATGGAGGAATCCCGTACGAGCTATGCATGTTGGTATATGGACGAAGAATGCACTCATCTCGATCGTCGAATACGTCCGCCAACTCACACTGGGGCTTCTTCCCGCCCGCCCAAGCATATACCCGGCCCCCCGCGTACCAGGCTGACACCTCACGCAACCTG
>JAVXUP010003655.1:0-58040 GCA_033070095.1 Escallonia herrerae | reverse complement strand
GGCTGTTAAAGATGATAATGTTATTAGGCTCATTTTCTAATAACTTAAACCTTTAAAGTAGATGGGAACTTCACATGATATAAAAGCGGATCAATCCAGGCCTATCGTTACATTGGTTAATTCATCATGTGTTTGGTCCACTCAAAAAAAGTCTGGTCAAATGTTTGGGAGCATTTTTGAGACAGAAATTTCATGTCAAGAGAATAATAACTAATACTAATTATACATGCTAATTAGTTTTGAGTTAAAAGATAGGCCTAGAAGGCTAATATGTTAAAATATGTTTTAGAGGCTATAACAAGCCTAGATGTTATGTTAAAAACCTAAACTAAGGGTTGGTTTGACAAAACTTTTTTTTTGGTTTTCAGTTTTTAAAGAGCAGCTTAATTTTTTTTTTTTACAAAAACGAGTGTTTGATAACCATTTTTTTTTTTGTGTTTGGTAACCCTTTTTATTTTGACTTTTTTTTTTGGTGGTTTGCGGTAGTGGTGGTGGGACGTAGCAGTGGTCGACGGTGGTGGTGGTCGGCGGTGGTTGGTGGCTGCCGGCGGTGGTCGCCGGCGGCCAGAGGTGGCTGCCGGCGATGGCTACCGACAGTCGCCGGCGGTGGTCGCTGGCGGCCGGAGGTGGCTGCCGACAGTCACCGGCGGTGGTCGTCGGAGGCCGGTGGTGACTGCCGGTGGTGGTCCCCGACGGCCGGAGGTGGCTGCCGGCAGTCGCCGACGGTGGTGGCCAGCGGCCGGTGGTGGGAGAGTGGTGGTGGTCTAAAAAAAAAACCATAAGTGAAAAAAAAAAAACCAGTTTTTGGAATTTTTTTTTTTACTCTTCAGTTTAAAAATTGGTTTTTAAATTGGAGAAGAAAAAAAATGGTTACCAAACGCACTTTTTTTTTCAATTTTCAAAACTGAAAAAAAGAGGAAAAAAAAACCGCATCAAACGTGGCCTAAATGTAGAAAATATGCGGCCGTTGGTGAAGACGACTTCATCTATGGAATCTTAACCAGCTTTTAATGTGATCCAGTGTGCGATTACAATCCTGGGTTCCAAACGGAGGACAACCCTTTTTAATCTCCTTCTATTTCAGGACTCTCATGTGGAATAAGGTTTGGTAATGCCAATCTCAAGTCTAGATTTTTCAAATGTTGAAGAATTATGTGGGTTAGAGAGATGTGAGCATGTTGATTTGGCTGACCTTAAGCTGCTTTCGTATCGGGGATTACGATGGTCAGATACCTTAGGAGGTAGGTTTGCAGATCGTAGGGTTTTTACTAGGAATTTTGTTCAAAGAATTGTTGTTCAGTTCTGGCAACTAGTTGGTAACATGGAGGTGGAAATAGTAGGAGAATGTTCTGCTTCCACTTCTCAAATGCAGTAGATATGTATTGTCTCGTTGAGGGCCCTTGGAATTTGCGTGGAGCTGTTTTGATTTTGGTTCATTGGAGTCTATTTATGTGCATCCTATATTGGACTTCTCTATGATGGATCCCTGGGTAAGATTGCATGATAATGTTGCAGAGCTATTCTTGTATAAAGTTGTTTTCAGTTTGGAGGATATTTTGGATTTCTTAAGTGGATTGGTATGACAATACACAACAACAAAAAGATTACTTCATACTTCTGATTCGAGTGTTCATCGATGAACCATTGGTTACATGTACCTATTTTCTTACAATGAGAAATAGTTGCCATAGGCTATAGGCCTCCTGTGCAAAGGTTTCTCAAATCTGCTACAAATATAGTGTGATAGGACATGTCAACAATGGCGGTCAATTGTTTGGTCAGAGTTGCTATGCTGGAGAATTTGCGGTGTATAATCGACCCATAGGACATTGTTCACTCGACGGTTATGGGTATTTGCCAATCCACTTCGGAATTGAACTAGCTGAATTTGCATTGGCAGTGCGTGGGAGGAGCAAGAAGAGATTGTTTTGGGTAATATTTCATAGGAGGAAACTAGCTTAGATTCTGGACATCGTAACCCTATGACAGAGATACCTATTTTGGGCCAATCGAAGAATGTATCAACGCCGAAAATTTCTCCACTGTTAACTCTTGAAGGTTTTATTGAATGTAGGATGATTCTGGCTCAACCTTTGAGTCCTGTGGGTTCAGGCAAATTTCCAAAGGTGGCCGATGGCGTTGTTGCTGAGGTAGCCTTGGCTGGAGAGTCAATTGACAGCTGTCATGTTACGTCATTTGGTGGCACTCAGGCTGCTAACTCCTAGACTTCATTTGATGATTTGGCTTCTCATGTGGCTCAGGTGTTAACGGATAAGGTGAAGAAAACATTTGAAGAGGATTAAGGAACTTTAAGGGAGAGGTGGGCTGAAATTTATTTTTAGGCCTATAGCCCGGGATATAGGGATTAGTCTATCAGACCTATTTCTAAGCTATGAATAGTTTTTAGAAAAAGGTTAAGGACTTATGATGGAGCTCAATTATTCTCCTCCAGCTTCTACTTCTATAGATTGAGCAGTTTGGGATAAAGGAGGAAGTGGGCATTATTGGACCGGTACAACATGTTGCTAACGATTTCAATGCTGGGCTTCGGGTTTTGGAAGCTTACCCCAGCCTACCTCTCGAGTTGGTTTTCCTACTACTGATGAACGCTATTAACTCTCTCCAGATCGTCATACCAAGGTTGACTCTTTGTTTGACTTATCTTCCAGTGATGAGTCTCTAGTTGAAATTAATCCGGATGAATTGCAAGATGTTGCTAAACACATGGAATTAGTGCGGGATTTGGGGCAAGTAGGGATTCAGTTGTCCCTCTCTTAGGCTGAATCGCTCTTTGGTACAGCCTATACGGTGGAAAATCTTTATTAGAAGAGGATAGATATGCAATTACTTCATCGGGTTCGCACTCTTCTTCTACCTCTAGTTCCCTTAAACGTGAAAGAAGATATTCTAGTAATTGCTGAGCTTGAGCTTGTGATGAAAAAGTCTTGTACTACTGTGATAGTCCCTACTGATCAACCCCCAAGTGTGACTTCGTTCTTTTCAGGCTATAATGTGAGTTTCCCGAACCTTGGAGTCAATGTCAAGAAATTATGTCATTTTGGTTCAAGTAAACATTTTTTGATTGCGGTGGGATTGCCATAGGCACTTGCGCTTCACATAAGATTGCCGATGGTGCCACCTTCAGCGCTTTTATGAATGCATGGTCACGTGTAGCTGCCTGTGGTTCTTCAGAAGTAGTACACAACCCAAGCATTACTGGGCGATCTTTGTTTCCTCCAAATTCTTCTGTTTTATGCAAGTGGCCTTTTAAAGCAAGTGGCAAGAATGAGTATGTGACAACAAGGTTTGTGTTTGATGGCGCAGCATTGGCTGCCCTCAAAGCCCAAGCTGCTTCAATTTCACATGTGCGGTATCCGACCTTAGTTGACGCTGTAGCAGCACTTATCTGGGGTTGTGTTATCGAAGCTATTTCTAAGGTGACAAATGAAGGTGTTGGAATTGGGTTTTAAACTATTATAGAGAAGCAACTTTGACTCAATTTTTAAATTGATTCCAAACTATATTTTGGTTAGGAACAAAGTGATTCATGATGCTCTATTGGAATAGATGATCATGGTATATTCACATGTTTAAAACAAATGAAAGGTGAATGAGAAAATTGACGTTGAAGTTGGTTGTTCAACTTGAAGGGAAGAGAGAATCCTACATAGAAGAATTAAAGTCAATATTGTCTCCTTATAAGGCTTCCTTGAGCTAAGGATTAGGTCCCTTAGGGGTACCCATGTTTTGTAAGGAGGGAGAACCTAGGTTAGGTCCACCACACGTGCGCGCCTCCCGCCCCGTCCCGGTCCGTGGCTTGGGCTTGGGCCCATCAGGCTTTATTCGTTTTGGGACAAAAAAATTTTAAATAAATAAATTTTATTTATTTATTTTCTTTTCCGAAAGTTGTGACCTTTCCAGCTAGCACTAGTTTTTTCTGTGAAGAGTTGCACCCCCCAGTGAATACTCTGTGTATAAAAATGAGTAAGCTGAATCTCGAAATTATTTTATGTAATATTCTGTCTCCGAGTTTCCTGTGTCTGAAAGAGTTCTGTGCTATTGTTTTGGTTCGCCGGGTCTGAAGATTTGGAGTGCTCCTATTTTCAGACGTGCTACCGTTGTATCCTGGGAGGCTTTTCGTCAAGAGACCGTCAGCACCGTTGCGGGACGAATAAAGTATTAAGGATAGTGAATCAATTTCACGCCTCGGTCTTTTCATTTGTTGTTCTGCATTTCCTGTTGTGAGTTTTAGACATAGTTCTGTTTCTATTTGGTTTAGTGACTGCTGTTTTTGGAACGATAATATTTGCATGCTAGTATTTGTTCGCAATTGTTTTTCTGCACAAGTACAGAAAGCTAATTTTCCCAACATTCTTAAGACTTTACTCTGCACTTTGTGTTGCATGTGTAGAAATAGTGTTTTCAATTTTGTTTTCATATTTGATTCTGTCAAGCATATACTAAAATTATTTTTAGATTCTGAATTTAATTTTAGTGATACTGGACTCTGTTTTATACTTTTGTGTTAGACTGGACTGTTTATTAATTGTTGTTATATTCTGTTCATAGATATAACAATGGCTACTAGTGAAACCAATCCGGAAAGTGGACCGGTTAGTCCCGACATGCAACACAGTGGTGGGACTGTGTATACGACGCCTTATGTCGCACCTGCTCATGGTTCTGTTGGACTTGGTGAAAGACCAGAAAAGTTCAACGGAAAAGATTTTAAGAGGTGACAACAGAAAATGTTGTTCTATCTTACCACCTTGAATTTGGCAAGGTTCTTGTAAGAGGATGCACTAGACCTTGGTGAAAATCCTGACCGGCAAACAGTGGATGCTTGGAAGCATTCAGATTTCTTGTGCAAAAACTACATCTTCAATGGATTGGACAATGCATTGTATAACGTATATAGTCCAATGGTCAATGCGAAAGCATTGTGGGAATCCTTGGAAAGGAAATACAAAACGGAAGATGCCGGCTCAAAGAAATTTGTAATCGGAAAATTCCTTGATTTCAAGATGGTGGATTCCAAGACAGTGATCAATCAAGTCCAAGAGTTTCAGATAATTCTATATGATATTCATGCGGAAGGGATGGTACTTGGAGAGTCTTTTCAAGTGACTGCTTTAATTGAAAAATTGCCACCCACTTGAAAAGATTTCAAGAACTATTTGAAGCATAAACACAAGGAGATGAAGCTCGAGGATTTGACTGTGAGATTAAGGATCGAGGAAGATAATCGCCAATCCGAGAAGAAGGCCGATAATTATCATCAAGAAGCCAAGGCAAATGTGGTCTAGCAAGGTCCGTCAAAGAGGAGGAAAATTTCCGAATTGGATGGTCCAAGTGGAGCAAGTGGCTCAAATTCCAAGGGCGGTGATAAAAAGAGGAAGTTCAGTGGGAATTGCTATGTGTGCGACAAGCCAGGCCATCGAGCTAAGGATTGCTACAGTCGCAAGAACAAAGGAAAGAAAGGAAAGCATTCTCAAGCCAATGTGACGGAAGTTACCAAAATAACTGAGGACGTAACAGATTTGAATCTATCAGCGGTGGTATCCGAAGTCAACTTGGTTGGAAATCCCAAACAGTGGTGGGTAGACACGGGCGCTACTCGACATATGTGCTCCGAATGAAGTATGTTTACTACATATGAGAGTGCCAACAATGAGAATCTGTTCATGAGAAACTCTTCCTCTTCAAAGGTGCAAGGGATGGGCAAGGTGGTCTTAAAGATGACATCCGGCAAGGAGTTGAGTCTCAACAATGTGCTTCATGTGCCGGATATTCAAAGAATTTAATTTTGGGCTCATTGTTGAGTAAAAATGGTTTTAAGCTAGTTTTTTAGTCCGACAAGTTTGTACTAACTAAGAGTGGAATGTTTGTAGGAAAATGGTACCTTTGTAATGGTCTGTTTAAGTTAAATGTAATGACCATCGTACCTAAAGTTGTACCAAATTTCGATAATAATAATAATATCTCTTCTGCTTACTTGTTGGAATCTCCTAATTTATGGCATCGTAGATTAGGTCATGTGAACTATGGTTCTTTACAAAAGCTAGTAAAAAATATATTTTTGCCTAAAATGAATTTTGACTCATATAATTCATGTGAAATTTGTATTGAAGCTAAAATGGCAAAAACATCTTTCAAGTCAATTGAAAGAAGTACGGAACCTTTAAGTCTAATTCATAGTGATATATGGGACTTAAAGGTGGTACAATCTAGAGGAGGAAAAAAGTATTTTATTACTTTTATTGATGATTGTACTAGATTTTGTTATGTATATTTGCTTAAAAGCAAGGATGAAGCCTTGGAAGCATTTACGCAATACAAAATTAAAGTTGAAAATTAACTTAGCAAAAAAATCAAAGTACTAAGAAGTGATAGAGGTGGAGAATATATTTTTCCTCTTGAAAAATTTTGTGCCGTTCACGGAATCATTCGTGAGACCACGGCACCGTATGTGCCTCAATCAAATGGAATTGCTGAGCGAAAAAATTGTACTTTAAAGGAAATGATGAATGCTTTGTTGATAAATTCTGGACTACTGGATAACTTATGGGGGGAAGCAGTCTTAACCGCAAATCATATACTTAATAAAGTACCTCACAAGAAGCTGCAAAAGACACCTTTTGAGCTATGGAAATGTTGTCCTCCTTCCTTCAAATATCTTAAAGTGTGGGGGTGTCTAGCAAAGGTAGCTATCCCACCACCTAAAATGGTCAAAATAGGGCCTAAAACAGTTGATGGAATTTTCATTGGATATGCAAGCCATAGCTCGGCATATCGGTTCTTAGTGCATAAATCTGAAGTTGACGATATACACGTCAACACCATAATGGAAACAAGGAATGCACATTTCTTCGAAGATGTGTTTCCTTATAAAGTTGCACAAGAACGGAGTTCTTTAGAAGAAGATGACCCAAGACGTAGCAAGAGAGCTAGAACGTCTACATCGTTTGGTCCTGATTTTCTAACATATTTATTAGAAAATGAGCCTCGTACTTACAGTGAAGCAATGTCGAGTCCCGAAGCTCCTCATTGGAAAGAGGCTGTTAACAGTGAAATTGAATCCATCATGCAAAATCATATGTGGGAACTGGTGGATCTTCCTCCTGGAAATAAACCATTAGGGTGTAAATGGATTTTCAAGAGAAAGATAAAAGCTGATGGAACGATCGAAAAATACAAGGCCCGATTGGTTGTCAAGGGATATAGACAAAAGGAAGGGCTTGATTATTTCGATACATATTCACCAGTTACAAGAATAACATCCATTCGAATATTGATAGCTATTGCAGCTATTAATAATCTTGAGATACACCAAATGGATGTGAAAACAGCCTTCCTAAATGGAGATCTAAATGAAGAGATCTATATAGAGTAACCCGAAGGTTTGTAGCTCCTAATCATAAGAGGAAGGTGTGCAAGCTTGTCAAGTCACTTTATGGACTAAAACAGGCTCCGAAACAATGGCATGAAAAGTTTGATAAAGTCATGATTGAAAATGGCTTTAGAATCAACGAATGTGATAAATGTGTCTATGTTAAAGGCATGAAAAAAGGATATGTCATTGTTTGCCTTTATGTGGATGACATGCTCATTATCGGGAGCAATAATGAATTCATTAAGGGTACAAAGAAAATGTTGACCAGTAAGTTTGAGATGAAAGATATGGGTGTGGCTGATGTTATACTTGGTATGAAAATTACCAAAACATCAAATGGATTAGTCTTGTCACAATCTCACTATATTGAGAAAGTGCTAGACAAATTTAAAAGTTACGATGATAGTCCAGTTAAGACACCACTAGATGTAAATTTACATCTAACAAAGAATACTGGTGAAGGAATATCTCAATTAGAGTATTCGCGTATAATTGGTAGCTTAATGTATATCATGAATTGCACGAGACCCGATATAGCATATGCTGTCAGTAAGTTGAGCAGATATACTAGCAATCCGGGGAAGAATCACTGGATAGCTATTGTAAGAGTTTTAAGGTACTTAAAATATACCTTAAACTTTGGTCTGCATTATTCTAAATATCCAGATGTATTAGAAGGACACAATGATGCCAACTGGATATCAGATTCTAATGAAACAAAATCCACAAGTGGATATGTATTTACATTAGGAGGAGCAGCTATTTCTTGGAAATCCTCTAAACAAGACACAGTGATGCCAACTGGATATCAGATTCTAATGAAACAAAATCCACAAGTGGATATGTATTTACATTAGGAGGAGCAGCTATTTCTTGGAAATCCTCTAAACAAACATGTATTGCCAGATCCACTATGGAATCTGAATTTATTACGTTAGATAAAGCAGGAGAAGAAGCGGAGTGGCTTCGTAATTTTTTGGAGGATATTCCAAATTGGCCTAAACCTGTGCCACCAATTTGCATACATTGTGATAGTCAATCTACAATTGGAAGAGCACAAAGCAGTATGTATAACGGTAAGTCTAGACACATACGTTGCAGACATAATACCGTTAAAGAATTACTTTCTAGTGGAATTATCTTTATTGACTACGTGAAGTCAAAGGATAATATTGCCGATCCGTTAACAAAAGCTTTGACTAGAGAGAAAGTGAATACGTCATCGAGGGGAATGGGTCTTAAGCCTATGAACTAAAGAGTTGCCATAATGGAAACCCTACCTAGCTGACTGGAGATCCCAAGATCTAGGTTCAAAGGGAAAACCGAATTATGTAAATGCGACTCAGACAGAGCACTGTGGGGGGTTCAAACCCTCATATCCATTCCTATGATGAGAAGACAGTGGCACCTACAAAAAGGTTAGGTTAAGCTATGCTTTTAATGACTCTTATATCTTGGAAATCCAAGTGGGAGTGCAGTAGGAACCTCTTAATAAGAAGTCACCTATGTGAGTAAGAAGTGGGCCGCTTCTATGAGAATTGTAAAGCTAAATTCTCTAAGAGTACTCATGAAAACCAGGAGTTGTTCAGGGCCAAAATGAACACAACAATGAGAACCTCAAAACAATGTTTGAGCGATACTGTGTGAAGTTCTATTGTCTTGGTTTACACTAAAGGTTGAACAGTTCAAGACATCACGTTCACTGGTTAACCAGTAAATCCGATCGTTCTCACTAGGGAAGGTTCAAGGCCATCGGCTACCTATCTCAATGCAGTGTCGTTCTAAAGAACTCTTTCTTGTGTCAGTGTTTCTTTGCGTATAGAGTCCAGTCAATTTTCTATTCATGTGGGGGATTGTTGGAGTTGGGTTTTAAACCCACTGTAGAGAAGCAAATTTGACTCAATTTTCAAATTGGTTCCAAACTATATTTTGGTTAGGAACAAAGTGATTCATGATCCTCTATTGGAATAGATGATCATGGTATATTCACATGTTTAAAACAAATGGAAGGTGAATGAGAAAGTAGTTCAACTTGAAGGGAAGAGAGAATCCCACATAGAAGAATTAAAGTCAATGTTGTCTCCTTATAAGGCTTAGCCTTGAGCTAAGGGTTGGGCCCCTTGGGGGTACCCATATTTTGTAAGAAGGGAGGACCTAGGTTAGGACCACCACACGCGCGCGCCGCCCACCCCGCCCCGTCCTGGTTCGTGGCTATGGCTTGGGCTTGGGCCCATCAGGCTTTATTCTTTTTGGGACAAAAATATTTTAAATAAATAAATTTTTGTTTATTTATTTATTTTCTTTTCCGAAAGTTGTGACCTTTCCAGCTAGCAGTTTTTTCTGTGAAGAGTTGCACCCCCCAGTGAATACTCTGTGTATAAAAACGAGTCAGTTACAGAAGTTAAAAAAAACTGAATCTCGAAATTATTTCCTGTAATATTCTGTCTCCGAGTTTCCTATGTCCGAAAGAGTTCTCTGCCATTGTTTTGGTTCGCCGGATCTGAAGATTTGGAGTGCTCCTATTTTCAGACGTGCTACCGTTGTATCCTAGGAGGCTTTTCGTCAAGAGACCGTCAGCACCGTTGCGGGACGAATAAAGTCTTAAGGACAGTTAATCAAATTCACGCCTCAGTCTTTTCATTTGCTGTTCTGCATTTCCTGTTGTGAGTTTTAGACGTAGTTCTGTTTCTATTTGGTTTAGTGACTGCCGTTTTTGGAACGAAAATATTTGCATGCTAGTATTTGTTCGCAATTGTTTTTCTGCACAAGTACACAAAGCTAATTTTCCCAACAGAAGGTTCTAAGCATACATCTATTTTGGTAGTTCCGGTGAATCTTAGGACAAGGATGCGGCCAGTGTTGCCAAAATCCTCCATCGGAAACCTCATTTGGTTTGCCTTTGCACAGCACATGCCTGACACCAAGCTGGAATTTCCTTGCATCGTGGGTCGTATAAGAAAAGCCTTTGCCAAAGTCGAGTGTCTCAAAGAGTATGCTGAATCACTGCACAACATTGACATGGATAATTGTCTTGTCCTAACTAGTTTGCGTAAAACTAGTATTTACGAAGTTGACTTTGGATGGGGAAAGCCTTCATGTTGCTATTTTTGCAATCCAGGCTTTAAGAGTGTTGTTGTTCTAATGGATACAAGGTTAGGGGATGGAATTGAAGTAATAGTGAGCTTAAGCGGGCAAGCAATGGCCATATTCAAGCGTGATCAAAACTTCTTTTATTCGTATCCATGATCCTAGTCCTCTTTAGCCTTTTAGGCATGCCTACATTTTCCACTCATAATTAATTAAGATTGATTCGTGAGGAAAAGGTTTTCAAAGTCGCTCTCCAGTTAGTCATCCTACGCAACCACCAAATAATGCCCCGTAGCACGCGATTTTGATGTTTTTTTTTTCAAGTCATAGGCACTAGTATATGTGTTGTTAATCTTGTTTTAACGTAGTAGTCATACGTGTCTTGATTGTCAAATAAGCGTATAAAATGCAGTTTTTCGTTTCAAACTCGATAAAATTCAAAACCACCCTCTTGGCTTTCCTGTCTGAGATAATGTCCTTTCTTGTCTGAACAGGAAGTGGGAAAAAGAGAAAAAGAGAACCTCGGTAACGAAAATCCGACGAACCCATTTTGGTAAGCTTTTACCCTCCATCTTTCTATTCCATTCAATGTTCTAGCATGTGATCTAGGTAATGTGCAAGTATGTTTGTGTACTGAGGTGAAGGGGAGGGGGAAATGGGCGTGAGTTTGAGCAAATTGTGTGCGTATGCATGGTGTTGGGTGTGGAAAGAGGGGGTATGTGGCAGATTTGTTCCATTATGTGTGTGTAGATTGGGTGGCAAATGTATGTGTGCAGGTGAAGTGTGTATAGAGAGAGTGATCAGCCATGGTGCAGCATGTAGGTGTGATTTGTTCGTGAGGTATGAGTTTGTAAGATTGTGAAGCGGGTCTGTGAGAAATGGTGGGTTATATATATATATATATATATATATATATATATATATATATATATATATATATATATATAGGGGGCCGATCCACACCCACCGGTGGATAAATAACAATTTCTCCACCGAACCGCAGGTAAGAGCAGCGGTTGGGCCACGTGGCGCAAAAAGGCGAAAAAGGTGTACGGCCACTGCATTAATGGCAAAAAAAGCACGAGAAATGACACGAGAAACGGTGAGAAAATGGCGAGAGAGAGAAAAAGGACACCAACCGCATGCACAACCAGCGGTTGGCATTAATATGCCTGCCACGTGGCGTCCCCCACCCCTGCCACGTGGCCCAACCCCATGGCCCCTGCCACGTGGCGTCCCCTCCCCCTGCCACGTGGCCCACCGGCATGGCCAACCGGCGGTATTGGCGATGGCCCTGCCACGTGGCATCCCCTCCCCCTGCCACGTGGCCCAACCGCTGGAGGTACCAGCGGTTGGTCTCCCGCCCCTACCACGTGGCCCAACCGCCGGTACCACCCGCGGTTGGTCCCTCCTCTGCCACGTGGCGTCCCCTCCGCCTGCCACGTGGCCCAACCGCTCCTACAACCTGCGGTTGGTCCCCTCCCTCTGCCACGTGGCGTCCCCTCCCCCTGCGGTTGGCATTATTGCCTTCCGTGACCCCACCCCCTTGCCCCCCCCCACGCGTCACCCCCTTGCCCCCCACCCCGTGGCCCCCACCCTATGTCCTTTTCCCCCACCCGTGAACCCCCTTCCCCCACCCGTGAACCCCCTCTTCCCCCACGTGTCATTACCACCCTACCCCCCACCCCCACGTGTCATTCCCCCTCCCCCTCCCTGCTGTTCACTCACGGTTCTTCCCTTCCTCTCTCACTTTTCTCTCTATAAAATCCCTCCTCCCCGAATCATTTTTTCCACCCTCCTCATTCTCCCTATCTCACCTACATACAAACAAAAAAAATTTACGCTAGAAGATCGGTGGATTTTTCTTGAAATATATCAAGTTAAAACAAGTAAGTATTTTTCAATTTGTTCATACCAATTGATTGTTTAAATTGTGTTACGCTTAAATTGTTCTTACAATAGTCTAAAATTCGTGTTTAGGGCGTCAAAATTACGTTTTGACAAATCGGGGTATTACATTCGAAAAATTCCAAAATAGCGATTTTTTAGGGCGTCAGAAATAGAATTTTTTACGAATTTATAAAAAATAGCTAGAGCTAGATTTTGCCAAAATACGAAACAGAGACCCTAGTTATTTTCAAAAGATCTGTATCAGGTAAAAATTTCAGATTTTTCCAAAGACTGGAAAGGGGTTAACTGATACACGCAACCTTGTAACTTTGCAGTGTAATTTAAAATATCAAGCCAGCGCGATTTCGCGCGAAACTTTTATGAGAACCCTAGGGTGTTGGGAAGTTCCATTCCCCAGGAATTCGGGCCATTCCGAAGCCGTTAGCTAATTTTTTGGCCGAACGGGCTTTTAAGCGCTCGATCCGGACACCGGTTCGGGATTTTTAGGCGAAAAATCCGTAAAATACTTTTTAGATCAAGAATGAACTCAGGAAGCTTAAAATAGCATTTTAAAGCACTTTTGATATTTTCTGAAGCCAGGGGGTATTTTGGTAATTTGCCACCCCGAGAGGGGTATTTTGGTAATTTTCCCGAAAAAGTTTTCCAACGGACTTTTAAGTCCAGAAATGTAAGTAAAACGCCTGAAATGTTGTTTTGCAGCTGATTGCGGGGCGTAATTGTCGCTAAAGGTGAAAACTTAATTAGACAGTTTTTTCACGAATTTATAAAAAATAGCTAGAGCTAGATTTTGCCAAAATACAAAACAGAGACCCTAGTTATTTTCAAAAGATCTGTATCAGGTAAAAATTTCAGATTTTTCAAAGACTAGAAAGGGGTTAACTGATACGCGCAACCTTGTAACTTTGCAGTGTAATTTAAAATATCAAGACAGCGCGATTTCGTGCGAAACTTTTATGAGAACCCTAGGGTGTTGGGAAGTTCCATTCCCCAGGAATTCGGGCCATTCCGAAGCCGTTAGCTAATTTTTTGGCCGAACGGGCTTTTAAGCGCTCGATCCGGACACCGGTTCGGGATTTTTAGGCGAAAAATCCGTAAAATACTTTTTAGATCAAGAATGAACTCAGGAAGCTTAAAATAGCTTTTTAAAGCACTTTTGATATTTTCTGAAGCCAGGGGGCATTTTGGTAATTTGCCCCCCCGCGAGGGGTGTTTTGGTAATTTTCCCGAAAAAAAGTTTTTCGGTCCAGAAATGTAAGTAAAACACCTGAAAGGTTGTTTTGAAGCTGGTTTGATGGGCGTTAGGGTGACAATGAACCCCCGGGGGCTATTTTGCTAATTTTACATTACACAAATTTGTGCTTAAAATAACTTTTAGTTCAGGAAAGGGTGTGAGACACCTGAAAAGTTATTTTAAAGAGTGAATTCAGGAAGCTTAAAATCCCATTTCAAAGCACTTTTCAGATTTTTTTTGTCAGGGGGCATTTTGGTAATTCGCATCCCCGATAGGGGTATTTTCGTAAATTTGCAGCGTTAAGTTTTTCAAAGGATTTCTTAGTCCAGAAATGTAAGCAAAGCACCTGAAAGGTTGTTTTGAAGCTGATTTGGGGCGTTAGGGTGATAATGAACCCCCGGAGGCATTTCGGTAATTTGCCGCTCATCGGGGGCTATTTTGCTAATTTTACATTATACCAAATTTCCCGAAAGACGGTGGTTTAAATAAATTTTATTCTTCTTTTATTTAAATTTATGACTTGTTGAGAATGATATAATTTTTATTTTTTAGATTCCAGTATAAATATGGATGCAACTGGAGGAAATAATTTTTGTGAAGGTTCTGATCCACCTTACGTTGGTCAAGTTTTTCAAGCACTGGACGAAGTTGAAGCATACTATAGAGCATATTCGAAAACGATAGGTTTCGGTATTAGAACTAAGACGACTAGAAAACGGGCGAATACAGATCAAATTTGTGCAAGACTATTTGAGTGTCATAGAGGAGCACCGCATGTAACTCCGGTCGTTCGGATCAGTGACGAAGGGACAACAAGACAAAGAAAACGGGACACATTTCCGGGTACCGGCTGCAAGGCCCATGTGTATGCAGTACACCGAAAAAATGAAAACCATTGGGTTGTCACAGGAGTGGAGTTGAGCCATAATCATCAGTTGATGACCCCCAGTAAGATTGGTCAAATTCATCAACACCGAGAAATAAGCGCGGCACACAGACAACTAATTTTTACAATGGCCGAGGCTAAAATTCCACCTTCTAAGATGATGGGGGTTTTCTCAAGCCAGGCTGGGGGGATTGACAAGTTGAGTTTCAACGAAGTAGACCTTCGAAATGAACTTCGTGCTCAGAGGAGAGAGTCTTTCGGTAAGAGTGATTCTCAAACTACACTTGATCTCTTCAGGTCCCTTCAGAGTGAGAATTCTGGATTTTTTTACAGTCTCCAACTGGATGATGAGAACCGCATTAGTACTATATTTTGGGCGGACCCCCGTTCTAGAGCTGCTTACCAAAATTTTGGGGATGTTGTGACGTTTGACACCACATACCGCACCAATAAGTACTCTATGCCTTTTGCTCCGTTCACCGGGGTGAACCACCACTATCAGTCAATCTCGTTTGGCTTTGCCCTGCTTAGGGATGAGACGGAGGAGTCATTTACGTGGTTATTTGAAACGTGGCTTCAAGCAATGTATCATATTCCTCCAAAGACCATCATCACCGACCAAGATCTGGCAATGAAAAATGCAATCGCTAAGGTCCTTCCAGATACTCACCATGGCCTGTGCACATGGCACATAAGCAACAAATATCCCGAACGGCTTCACCATGTATATGCAAACCATCCGTCATTCAAGACTGACTTTAATACATGTGTGAAGAAATCGTTGACGGTAGACGTGTTCGAGGAGAGGTGGGCCACGTTAATGGATACTTACTATTTGCACAATCACGAATGGTTACAATCGTTGTATGAGATCAAGACACAGTGGGTCGGTGCCTACACCAAGAATTTTTTTGCAGCCGGAATGACTACGACCTCGAGAAGCGAAGCTATGAATTCATTCTTTGATGGGTACGTAGGCCAGTCTTCAAGTATAGCGGAGTTCGTACTAGAGATGCAGAAAGCCGTTGACAGGCAATTGTACCGTGAGAGAGAAGCCGACGCGGCTACAGTTTGCAAAGAAAGAGCTATACTACTTTATTCACCTTTAGAGGCTCATGCGGCTCAAGTCTATACCAAGGAAATGTTTCGACAGTTTCAAGAGGAACTACTAAAGTCGAATCAATATGGCATGACAAAGTTGCACGAGTATTCCACCAGAGATATCAAGGTTTATGCTTTGACAAATGTGACGAACTTCGCCAATCCGTGCTCTTCGTCGGCTCCGAGGACCAGACGACATTTTACCGTAGCAGTTTGTAAGGACACCGGGTTGGTTAATTGCAACTGTCAACTGTTTGAGCATAAAGGTATACTTTGTCGACACGCGTTGAGGGTTTTGAGCGCCAAGAATGCTAGTGAAATCCCTCCACCGTATATCTTGGAACGGTGGACGAAGGAAGCCAACAGAGTCCACGGTCACATTCCTTACGTGCCCAATGTTTCAGTTGATTTCGAGCAATCTGAGACGCTGCGATATAATCACCTTTGTAACATCATGCACGGTTTATCAATGGATGCAGCGTCGACATTTGATGGGTACAGGTATCAAGTTGAAGCAGCCGCACGGGATAAGGCTAAGCATGCACAGTTTAGGATGGCATTACCAGAAACTGTGGACACTCCGACTACCACGCAACTCCAGGCGGTAGATTCAATCGAGCCAAACAGCCAGTCATTGACGGCACTGACCTACAAGGTGAGGAGGACGACATTTTTGATCCAATTATTTCTCAAACAAAAGGGCGAAAACGAGCAATACGCATGAAGAATCCGATTGAAGAAGCAACGGGTCAAAAAAAATTACGAAAGTGTGCGTTGTGTAATAAGATGACTGATCATGACAAGAGAAACCATTATAAAGTGTTAGGTATCGAACCTGGCAGTATGGTCGAGGAGGACGATGATGAGGAAGAGTGTTAGGGTTAATGTTTCAGTTGTATAAATTGAACTTTTATAATGTTTAAATTTGTGATTTGGTTTGTGCAATCTTTAATTTGTGATTTGGTTTGTGGATTATTGATAGTTTTGGTAACTCCGTTTTCGGGCACACTTTAGGCCCCATTTGATAGCTTCCGAAAAAAGTTGTAATTTTTTTTGTCACTTTTTTTCCGCTCATTGCACTTCAGGCACGCTAGTTAGCCCATTTGTAAGACTTTCGGCGAAAAACGAGACACATTAATTTTTGAGTTTTCCTAGGAAGGGCCTATTCGGGCACACTTTAGGCCCCATTTGATAGCTTCCGAAAAAAGTTGTAATTTTTTTTGTCACTTTTTTTCCGCTCATTGCACTTCAGGCACGCTAGTTAGCCCATTTGTAAGACTTTCGGCGAAAAACGAGACACATTAATTTTTGAGTTTTCCTAGGAAGGGCCTATTCGGGCACACTTTAGGCCCCATTTGATAGCTTCCGAAAAAAGTTGTAATTTTTTTTGTCACTTTTTTTCGAATGCCGTCATATGAAAGGTATATTCGCGCACATTTTAGCGCCAAATTCATAGCATGCGAAAAATTATGTACATTTCTTTTTGGTACAGTTTTTTGTAACATCACAGCAGCTAGCCACGCACGTCAGGATAATGGTAATGAAGGCGTCTAGCTTCATTCTTTTTCAGCTCCCAGGCTATCCTATACCTAAACGTCAAGGCATCCTTCCTAGTCCACGAGGAGTGTTTGAGCACTTCCGAGCGAGCAATGTAGTCCATGTACTTGAGGACGTAAATCCCGCAATCGTGACCGTTATATTGCTTTGGTCGGTCCTTTATCATCACGACCGTCCAAGGGTCACCCTGTGGCCGTCCGCATGCTAGCGAGAGGACAGTAGTCTGCATCCAACAATAAAAACGAGAATCAAGCCTATGAGACAAGAACAATATACTATGAGCCAAGGTCAAAAAATAAATACTAACCACTAAAGTGATGTACTCGTTGTACATCTGTGCCAGCAGCTGTCCAGGCTCGTCCTCCCTTAGGCTATCGTATATGTGAACCGTTCTGAACGCTGGATGGAGAACTAATAGGAACCAGTGGTTTGCATGATGACAGGGTATCATGATAAGGTTCGCATCAGCAGCGGGACATTGATAGTCTGCGTTCATCATGCCTAACACGTTTCGACCTGGTTTCCACTTACTCCTGCCGCCCCCTCGCCTCCATTCTGTGAATTCTCTCACCGTTAATTCCACAAAATGAGTGGGATACATGTTAAGCTTCAAATATTCAGAACGGTTAAAACGTTGCTCTCTAATCCGGAGCAGTTCTATGTAAGCGTTCATGACAAAATTTGAAAGATCTGTCTCCGGCGCCAACGTTCTGATATCCTCATGACCTAGGAATGTCGCAAGGGGAAAGTCTGCTGAATTGACAGGCTCATGCCCGAAGTAGTGCCGGTCGATCCAAGCCATCTTGTCCGACCTCAATGGCTTCGTCGCTTGTCCTTTGTCCGACCGAAAGCTTGGGCGCGAGGCCTGGATTCCTACTTGGGGAACCTGACTCTGGCACTGAGAGTCGTATGCGTTTGGAGGCAAGCGACTATATGGCTCCCATACCTGACTCTGGGGCTGATAGTCGTACGCGTCAGGAGGAGGGCGACCAGACGGCTCCCACACCTGACTCTGGGGCTGATAGTTGTACGCGTCAGGAAGAGGGCGACCAGACGACTCCCACACCTGACTCTGGGGCTGATAGTCGTACGCTTCAGGACGAGGGCGACTAGACGGCTCCCCTTCGTAACCCCGGTACGCAAGACTAAAGTTTTGAACTTCAGTCTTGTACTTCTCAATGGACCTCTTAAGATTGTCAGGAGCCTGCGCGACAAACCAGTCAAACGACTCCAGCTGCTTGAACACCTCAATGCCCTGGTCAACCTAAAAAACATGCATAGAAAATATGGCTAATCATATTTGACAAATGGTCGATAAGGTGCGCAAATAAATTATCAAACAACACTAGCATGACTTACAATGGCCAATGCCCAGAACTGGTCATAGACCTCACGTGGCGCGTACGATGTCTTCTTCACCTGGGAAGGGCGATTCACCCTCGTGCGCGTCACCCTGAGAAACCACTGTAAGTATTCCTCAGTACTAATGCCGTCGTGCTTCAGCGATACAAGGCTATCATACGTTTCCTGCCAGGTATTCCACTGGTGCACCTCGTCACCCAACAAAATCAAGGCATCAGCCACCTCGAAGTTCGGCCCTCGACCACCCCTGTATGGCCGCATGTCTACAGCGGGTTTTGGTATCCCTTGTGGACAGCCAGCTTGCTTCATAGCTCGATCGGGCATCTGAAACTCACATTCTTCGAAGTGAATGAGCGGCACCCGAACCAAACCTGCCAGCACGTACGACACCGGAAGTTGCCAACACCACTCATCCAACAGATGCATCACCTTGCCATATGGCTGCCACGTCACCTGGGATGCATCTAGTATCTCTAGTTCCCCCCGATAGAACTTTAGATGGTGGTGAGGGTCTACCCGTCTCCTCCTCCGGTTGGTCGTAGGCCCCCAGGCCCACACCCTAGGCCACGTCTCATCGGAATCTACCAACGGTTGTGGACGACCCATGGGTAGCCTCTCGTAAGACCAAACCTGTGAATGCAAACATTATATGGAATTAGTAATTAATCCCGAATATATTGACTAAGGATCCTACCAAGAAAATAAATGCTCATACCTGTAATAGAGTCAGGCAGGCGGCAATGGACTTGGCACCGTTTCTCGTAGCCTTATGCAGTGCTCGATATAGGTGCGCAAGGACAGCTGAACCCCACGAATAGGAGTATACCTCCTCAAGATCCTCCAAGAACACCATATACTTCGGATGCACCGTGTTTTTCGAATGCGTCGGAAGTAATATAGCTCCAATAATATACAGAAGGAATGCCTTCGTATACGTCACGAAATCTTGAGGAGTGTATTCATCCGGTAGCACGCCGTACTGCTCTCTCAGCCATTTAAGCTTGACGCCGTTTGTTGTAAGCGCTGCCCTTGGAATTCCCGGAAAATACTGCATAGCCATATTCGCTATGGATGCAGACGGCACGTTCAAAGTAACGGGTCTGCCGTGACATGGGATTCCAAGTATAAATCCGACGTCCTCTAACGTAACAGTCATTTCACCAAACCGGAAGTGAAATGAGTTCGTCTCGCTCCTCCATCGTTCAACTAGAGCGGATATAAGGCAATCGTCGTGTCGAGACCATTTCCCGGTATCGGTGAACAGGGTTAAATTTTGACGGTGTAATAGCTGTATTTGTTCCTCGTTTAGTACCCACTCTTCAAGGTGCCTTGTGCTTTGAATTGTTTCCAAAACACCCCTATCGACACCGTCAAATACGTGCCTCGCGACGTGGTCATCGTCATCGTATAGGATTGATGTATCATGAGGTCCAGAGCTGAAATTCATACCTTTAAGAACAAAATATAATTATAAACCAACTTAGCGTCCATAATATCCATAATATTTACATTCCAAAACTATAACTGGATCTTTAACCTAGCTTACCAACACATTAGCAATAGTCATTATTTCAATGTATTAAAACAAATCCTCAATTCCCACCACTCCGAACGCTTAATTACGCTAGTTCCCACTGAATTTAGCGCCAACGTGGTTATATAGCAATATATAGCCCGATGGCCCCTACACCTCCAACACCTCAAAACCGCTTTAAAGTCAAGTTTTTAAATGTATTACGTCAATTATATACCAAATATATCAGGAAAAATTTTAAAGGGGGCAAGTTACCAAAACACCCGCTACTTATGCAAAATATCCCCTGGCAGTCATCGCCGGTGCGTCACAAGGTTCAGAACATCTGGAACAAAATAAGTTTTCGGGTGTCTCACACCCTTTCCTGAACTAAAAGTTATTTTAAGGTATGAATTTTAAGCTGGATCCTTCCTAGCAAAATAGCCCCCGATCAGCGGCAAATTACCGAAATGCCCCTGAGCGTTCACTATCACCCCAACGCCCCCGAACCAGCTTCAAAACAACATTTCAGGTGGTTTACTTACATTTCTGGACTAAAAAGTCGTTTGAAAAACTTGGCACGGGAAAATTACCAAAACACCCCTTGGCGCGGGAAAATTACCAAAACACCCCTACGCGCGCCACGTCAGCTTCAAAACAACATTTCAGGTTTTGTAATTATATTTCTGGACTAAAAAGTCCGTCAAAAAACTTAGCACTGTAAAATTACCGAAATACCCCTCTCGGGGCGGCGAATTACCGAAATGCCCCCTGGCATCAAAAAATATCAAAAGTGCTTCGAAATGCTACTTGAGGCTTCCTGAATTCATTCTTGACATAAAAAGTATTTTACGGAGGTTTCGCCCAAAAATCGCGAACCGGCTTCGGATTGGCCCGAATTCCTGGGGAATGGAACTTCCCAACATCCTAGGATTCTCATAAAAGTTTCGCGCGAAATCGCGCTAGCTTGATATTTTAAAATACACTGCAGAGTTACAAGGTTCCCCGTATCAGTTAACCCCTTTCCAGTCTTTGGAAAAATCTGAAATTTTTACCTGAGACAGATCCTTTAAGAATAACTAGGGTCTCTTTTTTGCATTTTGGCAAAATCTAGCTCTAGCTATTTTTTATAAATTCGTGAAAAACTGTCTATATTTGGCACCCTAAAAAATCGCTGTTTTGGAATCTATAAATGTAATACGCTGATTTGTATAAACCTAACATTGAATTATAAGGAAATTCAAAATACTTACTTGTTGTGACTTGATGTATTTAAAGAAAAAACTACCGATCTTCTAGCGGTTATCCACCGATCTTCTAGCGTAAAATTTTTTGATTTGTATTGTTATGGAGATTATGTAGGTGAGATATGAAGTACGAAGGAAGTTGGTAAAAGATGACAGAGTGCAGAAGAAGGGTTCGGGGGAGGGGATTATAAAGAGAGAAGTGAGGAAGAGAGAAGAAAAAAGACAGAAAAAAGTGAGGAAGGGTGGTTGTTTATGCGGTCAAAGGCTGCTGCAAAAAAAAAAATTTCGGCAGAAGGACACCACGTTGGGCATCATGGGGGAGGGAAGGACGACACGTGGCATCGTGGGGAAGGACACCAGGTGGGGCATCACGCGGGGGGGGGGGCACCACGTGGCAGGGGAGGGGGGAGGGACCAACCGCGGGTTGTAGGAGCGGTTGGGCCCTGCGGATGAGGGGAGGGGACGCCACGTGGCAGAGGGAGGGGACCAACCGCGGGTTGTAGGAGCGGTTGGGCCACGTGGCAGGGGGAGGGGACGCCACGTGGCAGAGGGAGGGGACCAACCGCGGGTGGTACCAGCGGTTGGGCCACGTGGCAGGGGGAGGGGACGCCACGTGGCAGAGGGAGGGGACCAACCGCGGGTTGTAGGTGCGGTTGGGCCACGTGGCAGGGGGAGGGGACGCCACGTGGCAGGGGAGGGGACCAACCGCGGGTTGTAGGTGCGGTTGGGCCACGTGGCAGGGGGAGGGGACGCCACGTGGCAGGGGCCATGGGGTTGGGCCACGTGGCAGGGGTGGGGGACGCCACGTGGCAGGCATATTAATGCCAACCGCTGGTTGTGCATGCGGTTGGTGTCCTTTTTCTCTCTCTCGCCATTTTCTCACCATTTCTCGTGCTTTTTTTGCCATTAATGCAGTGGCCGTACACCTTTTTCGCCTTTTTGCGCCACGTGGCCCAACCGCGGCTCTTACCTGCGGTTCGGTGGAGAAATTGTTATTTCTCCACCGGTGGGTGTGGATCGGTCCCTATATATATATATATTATATTCTAGCCATCCACGTGTACTCGTAGATGGCCCAGATCTGTTTTTTTTAAAGTTGCAACGCCACTCTTTCAAGCGGTTGTAGAAATTGACAAAAATACCCCGTAAAGCTGAAAAAACCCGAACCGTAAGAAAGACTAGCGGTTGGGGGCCGACGTACTTTTTTTAAGATTTTTTTAATGAAAAATGGGGCCACTTAGGATTTTTTTAATGAAAAAATTGTGTGCGTATGCATGGTGTTGGGTGTGGAAAGAGGGGGTATGTGTGGCAGATTTGTTCCATTATGTGTGTGTAGATTGGGTGGCAAATGTATGTGTGCAGGTGAAGTGTGTATAGAGAGAGTGATCAGCCATGGTGCAGCGTGTAGGTGTGATTTGTTCGTGAGGCATGAGTTTGTAAGATTGTGAAGCGGGTCTGTGAGAAATGGTGGGTTATAAAGTTGCAACACCACTCTTTCAAGCGGTTGTAGAAATTGACAAAAATACCCCGTAAAGCTGAAAAAACCCCAACCGCAAGAAAGACTAGCGGTTGGGGGCCGACGTACTTTTTTTAAGATTTTTTTAATGGAAAAGTGGGGCCACTTAGGATTTTTTAATGGAAATTTTTTTTTAATAAAAAGTGGGGTCACTTAGGATTTTTTTAATGAAAAATTGTTTGATGGATTCCAACCACCGCTAAGTATAGCAGTTGAGTTGTGCAAAAGAAAAAAAAAAGTGTAATGATTCCAACCTATACAAAGAGTGGATGTTGGAATCATGACCAACCTCCACTCTTCAAACTCTTTGTAGAGGTTGGAATCATTACATTTTTTTTTTCTTTTGCACCACCCAACCGCTACACTTAGTAGCGGTTGGAATCTGTCAAACAATTTTTCATTAAAAAAATCATAAGTGGCTCCACTTTTTTATTAAAATAATTCCTAAGTGGCCCTACTTTTTCATTAAAAAAATCTTAAAAAAAGTACAGTGCAACCGCTACAAAGTGTAGTGGTTGGGTGTGCTCCCAATTGCTACACTTTGTAGTGATTGGGAGGGAATTCGTGGGCCCCCAATCGCTAGTCTTTCTTGCGGTTGGGGTTTTGTTAGCTTTACGGGGCATTTTTGTCAATTTTGCAACCGTTTGAAAGAGTGGCGATTGCAACTTTTTCAAAAAAAAAAGAAAGAGATCTGGGTCATCCATGAGTACACGTGGATGGCTAGATTTATGGTGGAGAAATTATTATTTATCCACCGGTGGGTGTGGATCGGCTCCCATATATATATATATATATATATATATATATATATATATATATATATATATATATATATATATGGGAAGAAAGCAGCCATGTGGATGCCGTAAACATTTTCTAATGTACGAGTGGGTATAGCAGCGGCATGAAGGGATATGGATTTGAGAAGGAACCAGAGATAAGGGGCTGTTTTGTACCTCGTGGAGTGATTTTTCATAACAGCTATAGCTGCGCAAAAGAAGAGGGCAATTTGGGCGCATGGGCAGCTTGCTGTGAAGGCAGCTGGGCAAGAGGGCGGTTGCGTGGGTTGTTGCTTTGGTGCGTGAGTTCTGTGAGCGGCAAGGTATGTGTTTATGTGATGGTTGAACTTATGAAAGGTGCAATAGGCTGCCATGGTGCAACCTGCAAACATGAGTATTGGATATATATATATATATATATATATATATATATATATATATATATATATATATATATATATATATATATATATATATGCGTGTCATATATGTGGGTATAAGGTAAAGTGGTAAGTGAAAAAGGAAGAAAGAAAGAGAGACATGCAGTGGGCATGGTGGCCAAATCTGTGAATGTAATGGGTGGGTGTTTGACTCTGTGCATTACCAAGGGAGTGAAGCTCCTTTGTGACGAGTATATGGGTGTGAAATGTATGTGTGTTCAATGGTTGAGTGTGGGTATTTTCATGTGAGATTTGAGGGAGTTGTATGTACTAGAGCGAGTGTAAAACAAGAAGAAGAAAAAAACGGCTGCTATGAGAGGGTTCTATGTGAGGGGGTAAGTTCTGGGTTTGGACAGAGGTGGGAGAGGAAGAAGACAGCTGAACAGTAATGGGTTTTAAGCAAAGGTGGTATACTGTGCATGAACAGTGTACCGCATGACTGTTGGGTATTGTATAATTGTCCAAAAATTCTAAAACTTTACAGGAAGGATCTTTGGATAATATTAGAATTACTGTTAAAATTACATATTGTTCTGATATTGTATGTATGTTTAATATTTTCTGCAATTTCAAAATTGTAAAATTCTTTTGGAGCCTTTAAACCCAGAAAATGCTATGAAAAAAATTACAGTAATGTCTTTATGGTACAAATATGACTCCTTTTGAATTTGATAATTTTTGGAGTTTATTTGCTATATTTTCCATATTGCATTGATTTTAGCAAAATGGAAAATTTAAAACTAGTTTTTATGTCTTTAAATTCTGATTTCAATTTCTATAATTTTTATATATATATATTAAAGTTCTTATAAAAATTATGGGACTTATTTTGCAGGTGGAAGTAATTTTGGCAATTTATGGATTTTTATTGCATTTAAAAAAATTATTTTAAATTCAAAAATATTCAAAAATTCAGAAAATTAATATTTTGACTTTTTATAATGTTTTAAGCTATAAAATTATTTTGGTGTAAATTATAATAAATCTTAGAGTGTCGGTATACATTAAGGAGTGTATAGGATTTTCGGTTAGGTTGGCCGGGTGCGAAAACTGTTTTGAGTGCGTGATTTTGGAGAGAGTGGGTACACAGCGGGTAGTTGATATTAGGGTTTATAGCATATTTGACATAAATTATTTTCTGACTAATGGATTGTCAATCTAGGTTATTCAGAAAATATTGATTAAGGATTGGTACCATCGCTTAGCTTGGACCGAGGTAAGGATTCTCTCTGAACCCTACTCATCATTCTGATTGTCGATCTGTGTTTTATTCTTAACTGTTTCAAAAATTTTGTGGAACTCTGGTTTTATAAAATTTTTATGAAAATATTTGGATATCACCCGTGAAACCCTAAGTCGAGCCCTATAGCGATCTTTGGAACTCCAGTTTCATTCTCCTCTGTTTATTGATTTGATTATGGAAAAGCAGTTTCAATTGTATTTATATTCTTCTAAATGCTAACATGACATTTTGCATTGGTGTGTTTTGGCAGAAGTTGGTGTTTGTTGGAGGATTCGGTGAATCGGTGTGGGCTAGTACCTTAATGGACTAGCCGGTGAATTGGTGTGGGCTAGTATCTTGATGGACTAGCAGGTGTATTGGTGTGGGTTAGTACCTTGAAGGACTAGCCAGTGTAAATATGCATATGTAAAGCGATCGAGCACTGCCAGGGTGGCTTTGCTTCTGTATCACTCATGTTCAATGTTTCCTCTTTATGTTTTATTACACTTGAACTATTTTGAATATTATCCATTCATGCTTTATTTTATTCGAAGTGTTTTCAACTGACTATTATTTAAGGGATTGAGTTGAATACGCATCCCTATATTTATATCGTATTGTAGTGATTTCATCGAAAGCAAAATCCCTCAAAAAAGATGTTATTAGACTTCAATGTAAAATCATTCGTTTTGTTCATCTTTGTCTAAATATTGTATTTCATTGAAAATACTCTTTAAAAAGTTTTATATGAAAACTTGTCCGAATCGTTTTGTGATTTTAAATCTTTGATCGACCTTAGTGAGCTCTCAAAAGCTCACTCCCCTTTGACTTCCTTTCTGCAGGTGATAGCCAGCATTAGATTGAGGTTGCCTGCACAGATTAGAGCCGAGCTAGCTAAGGAATTTAAATTTAAGTTTAGTATTGATGGTTAGAACCCCTGCGTGGGTAAATATTATTGTTTAAATTTTCTTAGACTTAGACTTGGTATTTTAATTATGACAGTAGATTGAGAGTATAATTTGATTGACGGATAGTTCCTCTGACAGCTTGTTGCATTATTTATTGAGATTAAGGACATTATTGTCTTAGTGTTATCTATCGATTGAGTGTTAACATTTCAAAAAATTCTGGGATGTTACAAAAGATAATCGCACACACCCGCCCGCAGAGTACAAAGCACGCTATATCGATAATAGCACTTGGAGTTGATAAAATATGATACCAAGGTACATGGCAAATACCAAAACTAATGCACTAATTTTCAATTCAAAAATCATATTAGCAACAAGATCAAATAGCTCGTACCAGCGGACTACAATCTCAAAGTAAAGAATTACTATATAACAAAATTTGCAGTGGGTCAAAAGTTTTGATGTGTTTAAAACAATACAAAATTAAATTCGAAACGTTTTCACAAGTTCTGATAACGATATCTTATATTTCAAAAAGACTCTAGTGAATTCAATAATACTTCAGATAAGTTCAAGAATATCTTCAAATAAATCAGATATCAACATCCAAATGTTCAATAAGTACAAAGATAAAGACCACGTGAGCCATTCAGAAATGTGTTACACGTGCCATCGCTGACACATGAGACGAGGTTCAGAAATTAAGATTGCGATCTCTAACTCATCCCACTGAGCTAGCCCACATTCCCATCCACGTGGATAAGTTAGAAATAGATAAGTCACATACACTGTGACATGGCTCGCCAGATTGTAAAAACATATACCAAATCAACTTAATAAACACCAAGAGTTTGAAGCCGACAAAGTCATTCTCGTTCACACGATTCTAAGCAGAATAGTTTTATTCAAGCACTAAATTCAACAATGAATCAACGAATTCTAAGAAAACTCAAAGGAAGAGGACTCGTTACTATTTTCATAATATCTAAGATCATCAAAAACTGATTAGAAACAAATAAGATGGAGCAAGTCAAAGTAAGCCGATTTGCAGTATCAAACAACAACTTTTGTACCGTTGAATAACTTCCGAACTGAATTTGAATCAAAAAATAGATGGAATCTGATAAAAACACAAAATTAATAAGTTTAAGAGGACTCTTTAAGTTTTTAATATTATCTAGAATCATCAAAAACCAATGAGAAATAAAGAAGATAGAACAAATCGAAAGTGTGCTGATTTAGAGTGTCAAAAATCGAAAGGTCTGCACTGATAAATAACTTTCAAACTCAATTTTGACCAAGAACCCAATGGATTCTAATAAAACGTTAAACTATAAAGTTGAAGAAGACTCTTCAAGGATTGCAGAATATCCAAGACCATTAAAAACCAATGAAAAACAAATAAGATGCAATTAATCAAAATTGGCTGACTTGAATTGGCAGAAATATAAGCATAACAATGTTTAGGTCTATTTTTGAATATTGATCACTTGGAATTTCAGAAAACCCAAAACTATAAGGTTGTATTACACTATGTGAGGTTTTCATAAAAGTGTAAGAACACTGAAATTGGACAAGGAATGAAAAAGTTATGGATTTTTATATTTGCTACAAAGATTTACAACAAAAAGATCCCAGATCAAAGACAATAATCGAAAGTACAAAGAACTATCTAGCGTAACGATTAAATATGTAATTAGGGTTCTAAAGAATCAATGGATCTCTTTAAACAAAAAATCAATTGATGAACATATCGATAATCAGAATTCAGATGAGATAAATGCGTGAGAAAACCCTTACCTCAATTGCGCAAATCGATCAACTCCAAGTCTTGATCTCCTCAAATGAAATATATCAAAAATCCTAATATAATAGTACCCAAAATTTCAATTAGACTCCATCAATCACAGTAGCTTATGTGCTTCTTATCACAAACCTCAATCCTAATATCAAAATAACCTCTTGCCTCAATGTAATGGCCAAAACCTCAAGAGTGTTCTTCCTAGAGATTCTTTGGAAGCTCTTCTATAGTTTATGGTGGTCCTAAAAATTATATTGTACATAAGTCATCAGCCTAAAAGCAATGTAGTTATATTCTTAAAACAATTAGAATTGCAAAATACCCATTATGTCCCAAATTTCTCTAACTTTATAAATGGGTCAAACTAAAGCCCAGATTTAAATTGGGTCATCTACTCCCAAAAGTATAACCCACTTTTTGCAAAGAAAAATTTAAATTGATTTATAGGCTCACTATTTACTTCAAAGTCACAATACATTATACTTCGTACTTACACAAGTATCTCATCGTAGTTTCTCTAAGTCTGTTGTGATTATTTGTTAATTTTTAAAGTAGTCTTAAAACCATATTCAGTCCCCCCCCCCCCCCACCTTCTCCCCTCACATATTACATAATAGGATTTGTGTGATAACTTTCAATACAACTGAAGTTTTGAATTGATGACCGTGGTTACAAACCATATTTATCTGTGTCATTTCACGCTCCTATTGCGAATGGATCTATCATATTTTCCACAAACAACTGTGGTAGGAGAGTCCTTCTAACATTCCTTGGCCGCCAATGGATGGAAAACATTACTTCCTGTTTTACACAAACATAACATGCAAGAAACCCAGACTAAAATACTTTGGACAAATGTGAAATTCAAGGCGTGCCAGGATCTAACGATCCAAGTATTTGATGAACACAATTTTCAGATGAATAATTAAATTTTGGTTTACAGTGTCCACTGACTTCTTCCAAACCATATCGAGAACTCAAGAAAGAATAAGATGATGACCTTCATTACAGAGGCGTCAACATGTGAGAGGCATGACTTCTTCTAAACTCAAAGAAACACTTCTTGGACTCAACAAATTGATGATTAATGTATCATAAGTTATGCAATACATGGAACATTTTGAGCGTGATAACATAGTAAAATTCATTCTCTAATAATTTAAGCCTTTAGACTAGGTGCTAACTTAATATGGTATCAGTGCTTTGATTTAATATGGCCATGAGTTCGATTCTAGCCGCTCGCATATTTGGTCCCTCTTTAATATAGTGCAATTTGCACGGTGTACCTTCATTTGCACGTGAAAGGGACTATTTGTTAGGCACATTCTCTTATAACTTAAACCTTTAGAGCATATGGTAACTTCACATGGTATTAAAGCGGGTCGATAGAGGCCCATTAGAGAATACAAAATTAAATCTACCGTCACACTGATTAATTTATCCATGTGTTTGGTCTACTTAGAAAAATGTCTGGCCATACGTTAGGCTGCGTGTTAAGACATAAATTTCACATCGAGAAAGTAATAACTAATACTGATTATACATGCTAATTGGTTGAGTTGAAAGAGAGGCCCAAAAGGCTTATATATTATAATATGTTTTGGAGGCTATAACAAGCCCAGATTTAATGTTAAAAACCTCAACTAAATATAGAAAATATGCAACCAATGGTGAAGACGACTTCATCTATGGAGCCTTAACGTGCTTTTAGTGCAATCCAATGTTCGATTACAATTCTGGGTTTCAAATAGAGGGTAACCCTTTTTAATCTCCTTCTATTTCAGGACTCTCATGCGGAATAAGGCTGGGTAATGCCAATCTCAAGTCTAGATTCTTCAATTGTTGAAGAATTGTCTGGGTTAGAGAGATGTGGGCATGTTGTTTTAGCTGAGCCTAAGCTGCTTTGCATCACAGATTATAATGGTCAGATAGCTTGGGTGGTAAGTTTGCAGATCCAAGGGATTTTACTAGGAACTTTGTTTGACAAAATTGTTAATCAGTTCTGGCAACTAATTGGAACGGTGGAGGTGAAAACAATGGGAGACTGTTTTGCCTTCCACTTCTCAAATGCTGTATATATATAGTGTCTCGTTGAGGGCCCTTGGAATATGCATGGAGCTCTTTTGATTTTAGTTTGTTGGAGTCTATTTATGTGCATCCTAGATTGGACTTCTCTATGATGGATCCCTGGGTGAGATTACATGATAATCCTCCAAAGATATTCTTGTGCAAAGCTGTTTTCAGTTTGGAGGATATGTTGGAGAAGTTCTTGAGTGGATTGGTATGACAATACACAACAACAAAAAAATTACTTCGTACTTCTGATTCGAGTGTTCATCGATGAACCATGGATTGTAGGTACCTATTTGCCTTCAATGGAAAATAGTTGCTACATGCTATAGGCCTCCTATGCAAAGGTTTTTTGAATCTGCCACAAATATAGTGTGAAAGGCCATGTCAACAGTCGCTATCATCTCTCTTTAACCAAGTTCGACATTAAGTTGAAAGCGTTTGGTCAGATATACTAGGCCGGAGAATTCGCGGTTGTATTATCAGACCCATATGGCATTATTCACTCTGAGATTACGGGTACTTGCAAATTCATATTGGAATCGTACTAGCAGAATTTACATTGGCAGTGCGTGGGGTGAGAAAGAAGAGATTGCTTTGGAAAATGTTTCATTGGAAGAAACCAGCTTAGATTTTGGACATCACAACTTTATGACAAAGGTACCTGTTTTAGGCTAAGAGGAGAATGTATCAACGCCAAAAATTTCTCCACTGTCAATCCTGAACGTTTTATTCAATATAGGATGATTCTGGCTCAACTCTTTAGTCCTGTTGGCTCAGGAAAATTTCCAGAGGTGGCCAATGGTGTTGCTGCCTAGGTAGCCTTCACTGGAGAGCCAATTGACAGCTGTCAAGTTACGTAACTTGGTGGCACTCAGGCTGCTGACTCCTGGACTTCATTTCATGAGTTGGCTTCTCATGTGGCTGAGGTATTCATGGGTAAGGTGGACAAAACATTTGAAGGGGATCAAGGAACTCTAGGAGAGAGGTGGACTGAAATTTATTTTTAGGCCTATAGCCCGGGATATAAGGATTAGTTTATCAGGACCATTTCTAAGCTATGAATAGCTTTTAGAAAAAGGTTAGGGGCTTATGATGGAGCCCGAGTAATCTCCTCTGGCTTCTACTTCTATGGACTGGGCAGTTCGGGGTAAGGAAAAAATGGGCTTTATGACTTCTAATGGTAATCTTTTGGACCAGTGTGGGTCTAACTTAGGCAAGGGATTTATTGGACCGATACCTGTTGCAAACGATTTCAAAGCTGGGCCTTCAGGTTTTGGAAGCTTATCCCTCTCGAGTTGGTTTTCCCGCTACTGATGAACGCTATTAACTCTATCCAGTTCTTCATACCAGGGTTGACTCTTTATTTGGCTTCTCTTCCATTGATGAGTCTCTAGTTGAAATTAATCCTGATGAATTGGAAGATGTTGCTCAACGCATAGAATTAGAGGGGGATTGGGAGCAAGTAAGGATTTGGCCGTCCCTCTCTTTGGTCGAGACGCTCTTTGGTACAGCTTGTATGGTGGAAAATCTTTATTAGAAGGGGATAGATATGCAGCTACTTCACCGGGTTTGCACTCCTCTTCTACCTCTGGTTCCTGTAAACGAGAAAGAGAAAATATTCTAGTAATTGTTGAGCTGGAGCTTGTGACGAAAAAGTCTCGTATTACTGTGATTCAAGCCCCGAGTATGACTTCGTTCCTTTCAGGCTATCATTTGAGTAGTATATTATCAGCTAATCCTAATTCTGATGCTCCTAGATTATATAAGCCATTGGTTGGTCGGCCGTTATTAGAATTGCACACGTTAGAGCCTACTAGCTAGTTCTGGCTTACCGCCTATCGAGATTGATGTCGATAATTTGGTGGAGATTGGGGTTATGCAGGACCTTCTTGACTTAAGACTGCTGGCTTTAGTGGTTGGGCCTGACCAACCACGAGATATTTAATGAATGTACTCAGCTAGGAACTGTATCGGTACGAATCAAGCTACTACTATAGTGAAACGCTCCGAAAGTTGAGACCCAGGAAGGTCTAACTCGAGTCACCGTCTTTTTTTTAGTGTTATCTTAATAACTAAGAACCGTAAACAAAAAAAAAATTAGGTTAATTATAGTAGGGTTCCTGAGATTTGGAGGTAATTACACGCATGTTCATTAACCAAACGGTTAGGACAGAATTACCATATTGCCCATAACTTGAAAGGTAAATTCTTTGCCATGTCATTCCTACTATCTCCTAAATCTCAAATTAGGACTTCAATCTTGCCATTCCATCTATCCTTCAAAATTTTAAATTAGGGTTTCAAATTAGTATTTCAAAGATTGACACTAAAGACTTCCTATTTCTAATGATGATTGTCACGGCTTTCCATAGGATACGAAGGACCAGCATGTAGAATTCCAAGAAGGCCATGAATGGTTGTGGTTTGATGAAGAACTTAAAAGATCACAACTTACTGTTTAAGTGCTACAAACAGAAGTACTAATAAAGCTAAACTCTCCTGACCTATATTCCAAACATCACAAAATTCATCTCAAATCATTGAAAACTTAAATCTAAGAGTTTACGAAATCTTAAACCAATGCTCTGATACCAAATCTATCATGCCCCCGATCCGGAGGCGGAGCTTCATGTATTATTTTAAAATGTTCCTGCTTACGAGAAATATAATATTCAAAGCATTTTACCAAAAATATAACCTCAAAGAGGTAATGAGAACTCTAAACAGATCCCAAATTAAAAGCATTTGCATTAATCATCAAAGTCTAATAAATGTAGCTAAAAGCTGATAACAATAGTTACCTCCCAAAATTTTGGGGTTCTCAAAAGTCATTATCGAAACTATTACAACTATCTTATTTACAAGTCACTAAAGAGAGTCTAAAATTAAATAACAACATCCAAGCTCACACATATAGCTAACTTCTCTACCGTTGTCTCACCTTAATTACCTGAAATGGGAGGAGAAAGGGGGGTGAGCACAAAGCCCAGTAAAGATCACACACCCACGAAATACAATGCAGGTATCCAATAAGATATAGCTGAGTCCAAAAGAAGCATATAAAAATCAAAGTGCGAAGACAATAGATAATCTTAGCACGACAAATAATCTCACTTTGGGATATCCAACCTATCAAAGATCAATCAAAGTCAAATCAAATGAACACATTCGAATAATTGAATTAATAATCAAATACGACACACAATCATGTAACACATGACTGTAAAGCACGTTAACCTAATCATGTTAAAGTTCTAAGTTCAAAGTTTGCATACTGGTAGCAATTGTCATATCATGTTATGTCGTCACGTTAATTTAAGCACGTAAAGGTTCTAAGCTTTAGTTCAATTCAAAGACGTCAAACAAACATCCAAGTATTTTAAGGACATATTAGTCGCAAAAGTGTCAAAACTTGCATTTTAAGAAGGATGACTTAACGATTTCTGAAAATACTTGATATTAGGCTCAAATCGAAGAGAATGAAAAGATGATTTTAATAGAAGTTGAATTGCTTGAATCAGAATTCGCATGAGTCCAGAAACCATCCACATAAAATTATAAGGCCAAAAGAGTATCAAAGGCCGAGAACCAATGGTTAAAGGACACATGCTGCGCCACATAAGCACAAATACACGGCAAAGTGGTGGCTTTGAAATTAAAAGATGGATTTTCACTTTTCCTAAGCGAGATCATTGAAGATATGAACTTTGATAATTAGAACTAACCGATACCATGAACGTGAAGGATATGAATAAGGCCTTCAATTAACAAGTAGTTGGTATCAATGAAGAAAGGCAATTAATGCGCTAACGGTACAATCATTGGCAAAAATATTAACAATGAATACCGTAACCCTTTATTACGTCTTGACGTTTAAAACCAAATCAATGCAAAGAAAATCAAAGTCTAAGAAACAAGACTCGATTAAACACATGGGGTTTATAAAATTGAATCAGAAGGAATGTAATGCCTATAATCTTTACCTCAATCCACACGATTAAATTTATAAAGTTGCATAATTTTTTGAAATTCTAAAACCTAAATATTTTAATCAGTCCGCTTACATTAAAATCTTCACAAACATGATCCTAATGTGATCTAATTCATCCTTATAAACAAAGTGGCTTCAAGATCACTTACCAAGTATGAGTAGAAATTGCTTCCTCAAAAATCTTATTTTTCTCTTTCATCTCTCTCTCTGAAGAGTAAACTCAATTTATCGAGAAAAAAAATAATTAACTAGTCTTTATATTTCTAAACTTGGTAAATAAATCAAAAAGACTCCTAAAGATATGTTAGTTATTTAAAAGGAATTCCAAAATATTATTCAAACTACAAAAGTAACAGAAAAATTAAAATAATTAGTTATATATTATTTGGTGTCTTTCAGCTTTCCATATGATACGAAGGACCAGCCTGTAGAATTCCAAGAAGGCCATGAATGGTTGTGGTTTGATGAAGATGAAATTTTCTTCCTCATCTTGTTTTTGCATTTTGGTTTTTGTTGCGGTTTCCTAACAAGAATTGAGTCTTTATGGGAGTAACAACGAAAATTGAATTTATTATCCTGGTAACTATAAACAGATCCTTGCTTGATTATATCAAATGGTTTGAAGCTTTATTATCCATCAATGGATACTTCACGGGAAATCACTATCAATAGTCGTCATCTTCGTAGTTTCGTTGTTCACTTTCTTATTTTCAATTTTAATTTTAGAAGAGATAGGCATATTTTCGGGTGCACGCGCGCGTGTGTGATGAAGAAAATAGTGAGAAGGGGAAGAGAGAGAGAGAGAGAGAAAGAGAGATAATAGTAATATAAGGGTGGGATTGCCATTTTGAAAACACATTGATGAAATCATAAAAAAAATACGCTTTTTGGACAGATACATGACTTATGGATACAAGTGTTACCTTTTAATGCTTGTGATCACAGTCTGTTACCTTTTGAAACTAAGTAGCATTGATTGTAATTCCATCTTAATCTCAGGGACACGGATGTAATTCACCTAAAAAAACTCTGATTTGAGTCTGAATTGTCCAATTTAAGCTTCTCAACTACGAAACGGGAGATTCAAATTTAGTAACTAAGTTATACAGCAGAAAGGTGTTAGGCACCTGCTCTACCTCAATTGGTCTCTATATTGTTTTTATGTAATCTTTGTGAATTTTATCCTAAAACAAATAATAAAAGGACAAAGTCTAAATAAAACCTAATTTGGTTTGAATTCGACAATGAGTGTCAAATGGACTACGTATTCAGTCGGATAAACCGGTTTCAAAACGATTAGGCCGGATCCCATGTGAGACGACCTAAATCTCGGTCTTTGACTCTTATGATGAACACAACTCTTCTAGCCGAATAAACCTAATATTTTAGACTCTTATTTAGTTTTATTTTTAACCGTGATATGGTCGTGGGGAAGGAGAACCAACTCGACTCTTCTAATCTAGAAATCAAAATATTTGAAAGAATGATAGAGAATCGTACTGGGGAGATAGTGATACTAAAACTAACCTATATTAACAAAGAATTAAATGTTGGAAGAGAAGGTGTCTGAATGTGATGTTAAAAGTGATATGAGATAATTATACGACCTTAAAGATGATTGGAATATGCTGGTGATATTACTCAAAGGTGATAAGAACAAAAAATTGATGACAGTCGTACTGTCGGGGTGAGGGTTGATGTGGAAGTGGTAATGGGCGAAGCAAGTGGCTATAAGAATGGAAGGCATTTGGAGCTGTGATGTAGTACACCGTGCCACTAGGTTCTTGGTAGTGACGATGATGGTGGGCGAAATTTGAGGTCATGACAACGTTACTGGTCCCAGTTCACAAGGCTTCCACCGGTACTGAGTCTTGGGAGGCTGGTGCATACAGCGCTACCCCCGGTATTGTGTAGGCCTTTTTCTTGTTTCAAACCTATGACCTCCACGTCACAATAGACTGAACTTGACATTTTGCCAGAGTTCACCCTCGATAGTATGAAATCTAGGGAGCAATTTGATACCCAAAAGCATGTTAGAGCCAGTATAACGTTGCGTTTCAGAGCCTCAAAAGTCAAAAGTACGTTTGAATCGAAAAAAACAGTTGCTTGATGCTTTCGGCTATAAACTAATCTTGCATTCAGCATTGCAAACAATTTTTTTGCTTAAAAAACTTAGGCACCAACGGGTAAAACTCAAATTTTTTACTGGAATTCTTTGCTCTCTGGTTAGCTTTGAACTAAACTCCTCTTTTCACACTCCTTCACTCACCCCATCTCTCTGCCTGTGCTTCTTTGCCTTTTCCGCCTTTTTTTAACCACCCTGCCTTTTTTCTTCACCTCTTTTTGTACTCTGGCAAAGAATCCTAAAGTAAATACTGCAAGTTTAATCGTGCATGTGCCAATTCTGAAGCTTTCGGAGATTACGTGTTCTCATTTATGAAAATTTTGTAGTTTTGGTGATTGTGTAAATGAGAATATTGAAATTCTAAGAATATGAGTAAGATTCCACAATTGCAGTAGCTAATCTGCTGTTCCCCTCCTCCCATTATTCCACTAATGGTGGACAAAGTTTCATTAGGCCAGACATGGGCTTAGGGATAAGAGAGCAGCAATGGTTTGTCGTTGTAGTTTGTTTGGTGGGCACTGTTGTGTTCCTTTGTTTTACTAATCGAATGTACTTATTTGACATGGCTATAGAATTTGGGAAGGTAACAGTGGACAATGCACTGAGGGGACAGAAAGAAGGTGTTGATCAGGTATAGTAGTTTCGTCATTTTGTAAAGGGTGCATTTATGTACACGATTAGCTTATAAATTTGAACAACATAAACATAGAGTTCTTTCATAGTTTGAGGTCTTGCTTGAGTTGAATTATTCAGAGGGAACATGAATCAAAAGGAGTGTGTGCATGGGTTACTGAGTGACAAGATCATACATTGAGAACAATTGGCCGGTATATGGTCAGACAAAGGATTTCCATTTGTAACCATTGTGAATTTTTGGTGAATCAGTCATTGAATTCTGAGTGACTGAATTCTGCAAAAGGCCAAAGGGCTAGAGGGCCATGAAATTGTATCATTCTATTTATACTTTGCTTATTGGCTTTATCCTCATCGGTAGGTAAAAGGCCAAAGGACCATGGAATTGGAATGCAGCTGTTATCTTAACTTGAATTTCTCGAATTGTAGTTGCTATTGCATTGACAAAATACTACACATGGGGTTGCGTAGTCATTTCCAAAACTAAACATAGGGTCGAGATCAATAGTACTCTGTATGTTAGATTTTTAAGGAGATAAGATAGCTGTAATGCGTTCAGATATTGACTGTTGTATTATGTCTTCTTTCTTCCCGAGTATTATAATTATGGCTTTAATGTGTTTGGCTTTTCCGCTTCTATCGATTTCTTCTCCCAATCTCTTGCAACGGGCAGCTGTATTGTGTCGGCATTTGTAATGTTCTTATATGTAATTGTTTTCAGAAAGTGTGTCATTGCAAATTTTTTCTATGAAATTATGAACTTACATAAATAGGTGAGGCTTTTAGTAGCTACTTGCAATTATTTGCAGTGCTCTCTGTTTCTGGATAATTCAATTATGTATTTACGTGCTTTGCTTTCACATTACTATTTTTTGTTAGGGATAATTACATAAAACACCCTCGTAGTTTGGGCATTTTGCAAAAAGACCCCTGTAATTTAAAATTTTGCAAAGAGACACCTGAGGTCGTTAATGTGTTGCAATCATTAAAAAAACCGTCCAAGTTGGCGGAGAGTGATCTTCACTCTCTTAAGAAGGGTGTGTGGTAGGTTTTAATACATTAAATAGACTAAAATACCCTTCATTTCTTTTTTCTATCCCACTCAAGTCCTAATTTCTTCTCTAATCTAACCAAACCATAACCCTAGCCCCAACCAAACCCTAACCCTAGCAGCCACCTTCAACAACAAAAACCATAGCCGCCACCCTCAACCAATTAACCCAAGTCGCAATTTCACCACATAGCCCCATCCATCACCTCCATCCCTAATTTCTGCCTTCACCCAGCCCCAACCACCAATCACCAGTGCTGCCACCGCTACAGCCTAGTCCACCTACCACGATCAAAGCAGGTGAGGCAACATGAAGGGGACGGGATGGAAAGGGAAAGGGAGAGAAAGCTGTCGCAGATCTAGGGTTTCAATCCTAGATCTAGGATTTCAATTGCACATTGCGATCTGAAACCCTTGATCTGCATTTGTTCGATTAGGATTATTGTGGTGTTTGGGATTGTTGACGTGGGTATGTGGTGTTTGGTCGTGGTGCAGTGGTGGTGTACGAATGATGGTGGACGCAAGACTGGGCGGCGATGGCAACTACGGCATTATATGGTGAAGGCGGTAGCGGGATTGGGTAAGAGTGTTGGCGGTGACAATATTGGGTTCAGTAGGTGGCGACGACGGGATTGGGTGCAGGAGATGGAGGCGATGGCTGTTATGGGTGGGATAGGTTGCGGACAGGTGGTGGTGGAGGTGGATGTGGCTAGTTGGTAGTGCGGAAACTATGGTTGGTTTTACCAGCGACGGCCAGGGTGCCGGTTGATCAACCAGAGAACAGCCCGCCGGCAGAGAAGGAAAACAGGCCACCATATAAACAACAAAACCCTAGATTATATATAGGTGGGCAATTTAGACATTTCAATTTTTATGTAACGGGAATCGTTTGATGCAACACATTAGCAACCTCAAGTATCTCTTTGCAAAATTTCAAATTACAGAGGTCTTTTTGCAAAACGCCCAAACCACGAGGGTGTTTTATGCAATTATCCCTTTTTGTTATTGTGATTGGCAGTTTGTTGTGTTGGCAAACAAACCCTACCTAGATTAAAGTGCCGCAAGAATTCCTAATTCTTTGGTAAGTGATCCAACTGAAAATATTGTTAATGCTGCCTACCCAAACTCGATGAAAGGTACAAAGAGCCAGAATATTTGTGCAATAGGTGCATATTAACTCCGAAAAGTAAAAGCGTTGATGAGATAAATTCTTATTCTTTTTTCTGCTGTGTCTGGGGACTTTAAATTGTATTGGAGCTCGGATACACTATGCAAGGCGTCAACATATGTTGAGGAACAAGAGATGTTATGAGTTTTTCAACTCCTTGAAATTAGTGGAATCCTGACCATGAACTTGAAGTGAAGGTGGGTTCTTAAGAAATA
This sequence comes from Escallonia herrerae, assembly GCA_033070095.1. Taxonomy (NCBI): domain Eukaryota; kingdom Viridiplantae; phylum Streptophyta; class Magnoliopsida; order Escalloniales; family Escalloniaceae; genus Escallonia; species Escallonia herrerae. Next base: position 18,827 of record JAVXUP010003655.1, on the reverse strand, counting down.
TAAACCAAGCAAAGGTCTTTCCAACCGAACAAGGTTGATTGTCACACATTTAGCGAAATGGGTTATAGAAGATAATTATCGGGAGCAAAAGCAAAATATGAGACAAGGTTTTCATTCAAAATATAATCTTGGTTCAAGGATAATCTAATTTGCCATTTGTGATGAAATGAAAATTATTTCCTTTCCTTTCTTTTCTTTTTTTTTGATGAAAGATCAATTTGTATTACTCAATCAAGAATTTTACAGAGCTTAATGCAACATTAGTTTACATCTCTAGTACCTCATACTTACAGACTAATCAAAGTATCAAACTAATGATCTATCAAGAGATAAATACTCCTTCATGAATTCCTAGGGCATTGCATAATCTTCTATTAGTACTATGTCTAAGGACTTTCTTCCAACTGTGAACACATCATTGCATGCAGTGTAGAATTTGTAGGATCACATAATCAGTGGACCTGTGTTGTTGCTCGAAAATCCTCAAATTTCTCTCAGACCATATCATGTATACAGTCACTGCAACACTTAATTTGCAAAGTTTTGCATGAAAAGTCTTTCCTCTAAATTTGTTTTATGCATAGCATAGAAACTGATTCCATGATTGTCATTGACTATGTATTAGCAGCTTCTCCAGTATTAACTTCCACACCCTACTTGTGTATGAGGATTCCCAGCTCACTACTCTGTATTAGCAACTTTTTCAGTCTTCTTTTTATTGCCGAAGGCACAGCTTTCATCAACTATATTATTCCATTTTAACAGTTTATCTTTGATCCTCAATCCACCTTGCACAACATCCATAAGATCACTGCATATTTAGGTATATTCCTACTGAACCAAATCAGCTTCCACCAAGGCACTGTAGTTTTTTTGTTTTGATTTGTTGCCATGAAGATTTCACTGAGAACTTTGAGTTTTGAGTTAATTTCCATATCACTTGGTGTTCTTTATCCACTTAAGGCTGCAAACTGGAGATATCATTTTGCGATATTCTGAGTGCAGGAGATCTAGCTTGAAGGAGCTTCCAGCTATTTCCATCTATGATCTCACTGACCTTGCTCTCTTCCTTTAAACTAGAATCATATATGATTCTACTTCCAAATTTTGCAATGAGGTTTCCATAAGGCATCCAGCTGTCATACCATAACCAGGTTTTTTCCCCATTTCCTATAACATGCCATACATGTTGCTGTACCCTACTTATGAGCTTCAAAATTTTGTTCCAGGTCTAAGACAATATTACTAGAGGTTTAAAGGTCCATAGATTTTGATGCTTAATGATGTATATGTGGCACCATTTCACCCACAAAGAATCCTTCTTATGTGCTAGCCTTTTAATCCCTAGGCCACCTTCTTGTTAGGGAAACAGATATCACTCCATGCAACTTTAGCTCTTTTGCATTTTGTATCTCTCCCATGCCAAATAAAAGCCCTGATTTTGGCCTCAACTTGCTTTATTATCTTCTCATGCTGATTAGCACAGATGTAGCCAACTATATTCTTCCAGCATATGAAAGACATTTAGAAGTCCAACTTTTTTCTTCTTAGTTAATTTGTCCAGAATTACTTGGCAATCCTTTATATTCAGTTTAGTAGATATAAAGGGCACCCCTAAATAAGTGACATGAAGTTTAGCAGGTGACATACCAATCAATTGTGAGAGCTCTGCACTTATTTCTTCATTCACCTTAGCTACAAAGATAGAACTCTTAGCTAGATTAGGATAGAGGCCAGGCAGCTTGCCAACTTCATCTAAAGCCATTTTGATATAGCTCCGGAGGTGTGATCAGCAGTGGACATGATAAAGAGATCATCAGCAAAACAGAGGTGATTAATCTAGAGATCTTGACATTTAGGGAGGAATTTAAAGCCAGGTCTAGAAGTATACTCATCCAATAAGCCTGAGAAACTTTCCATTACTAGCAAGAATAGATAAGGTGAAATGGGATCACCTTGTCTTAATCCTTTAGCATTAGCAAAATACCCTTCCATGTTGCCATTCAACTGAATAGAGAATTTAGTTGTAATCACACACTTCATTACCCATTGTATATACACTGGAGGAATATCAAAGGCTTTCAGAGTCTGGTACAAGAAATCCCAACCAATTGAGTCATAAGCCTTTAGAATATCCACCTTCGGAACACATCTAGGTTTGCCTCTTTCCCTGCGATAGTTTTTCACTAATTCTTGCATCAATAGTATGTTGTCAGCAATATGTCTTTGACTTGTAAAGGCTGACTGTCTATTACTTATTAGTTGGGAAGCACAGCTTGGATTCTCTTGCATAGAATTTTAGATATGATCTTATAGACCACATTGCAACAAGCAATGGGTCTAAAGTCCTTCATTGTGTTAGGGCAAGAGACTTTTGGGATTAAGGTAAGCCCTGTGTTGTTAAAAAGTTGAATACCTGTGACCTTCGAGAAGAATTCATGTACAACATACTCTACATCTCTTCCAACCATATCCCAATTTTGTTGAAAAAACTCTGCTATATAACCATTTGGCCCTGGTGCTTTATTAGCCTTCATTGAAAATACTGCCTCCTTGATGTCATGTACTGTAACTAGTCCACTCAGCATAATCTTGTCTGCATCAGAAACTCTCTTCTTTAATACACTATTCAACCTTTCTTTTGTGTTGTTTTGACTTTCTACTGGAGTGCCAAGGAATGTAGAGAAATACTCAATAGCTTCTTGATGGACAACCTTAGCACCATGCACTTGTTCTCCATTTTCAGTAATGATGGCTAGGACTTGATTGCAAGCATTGTGCACCTTGACTTTCTTATGAAAATATGAAGTATGGAAATCCCCCAATTTAATATCCTTGACCCTTGATTTTTGATAATAAAAGCTTCCCTCAGCTTTAAGGAGATGGTGGTACAGTGCTTGTACCTCCTTTTCCTCTTGAGCAAGATTGGCTTCCCCATCCTTTAGGATTCTTCTTTGAATTTCAATTAAGTAGTTGAGTACCTACCTCAGCAGTTTTTTGAGAGATGTGACTGTAGTGTGCTCTATTCAATTTCTTGAGCTCAGGCTTTAACCTTTTTAGTTTTTTGCTTAAGATAGAACACCTTGGACCTTGATAGTGCTTTCCCCAGCTTTCTTTCATAAAATCCTTGAAGGACCTGTATAACATCCAGAAATTATAAAACTGGAATGGTCTTTTGCCTTTATCTTGCTTTTGAAAGATCTGCAATGTGAGCATAGAATGGTCAAACACCCCAGGGGCATGTGAAGTTATTTGAGAAAAGGGAAACTTTTCCATCCATCCCTCATTTTGCACCATCCTATCCAGTCTACATCTGGTCAAGTCATCCTCCCTCTTGTTGCTCCAAGTGTAAAATAGCCCTACAGTAGAGATATCTTCTAAATGCAGCTGATTGAGGCATTGGTTAAACTCTGCTACCTCCCCCTATGTAATATTGGCACCTCCACTTTTTTCCTCTAAGTTCCTTACTACATTAAAGTCTCCCATGATAAACCAATGTTCATTCCCTATCATGTTCCCACACTGATGCAACTTCTCCCACTATATTCTTCTCTTTACACTCTTATTATTCCCATAAACACATGATAAGTAGAACATCTGATTACTTTCTTTCTTAAGGACTTTGCATGTGATCACTTGAGGTTCACAAAACAGCATTTGAAATTGATAGACCTGGGTATCCCATCCCACCCATACTCTAGAAACACTTTTATTATTGGCATTATTCACAAATTGCCATTTTTTATTCCACTTCCTTGCAATAGCAAGAATTTGTTCTATCTGTACTTTAGTTTCTATCAGTCCAATGAGGCCAATATTCTGGCTCTTTATTGTTTTCCTTACCTCATACTGCTTAGATGGGTCATTAAGACCCCTAATATTCCAACTAGCAATCATTATTTAAGTTTGTGGTTACCTCCCCCTTTCCAGCCAATTGAGTTGCTACCGGTCTTTCTTTGTGCAGATGAACAGGGGTTCCCATCGTACTGTTTATGGTCAAGACTATGCTGGTTGTTATCTTCATTATTTTCCTCAGTACCTTCCATTCTGCTTGGATCCAAAATTGGAAACATATTATGCACCTCCAGGTTCTGTGCTTTAACCACATTACTTCTTCCCTCTTTTCCTATACCAATTTGGGCAGAACTTAGTATGTTGTCAGATTTTCCTCCCCCCGATACTTCCTTCTCTTTCCACACTTTCTGAACTATTGGCTACTGTTTATAGTAGGATTCCTAGTGTCCAAAAACCTTGCAATGATTACACTTAGCAGGTTTCCATTTATACTCTATCTTTTGCTTATGACAACTTCCATCAGGGCCCATGATTGCTTATGAAAATTATTTCCTTTCGCTTTGCTTTGCCACGAGAATCAACAAAAGTCAATTGACAAATGCTTAAACGTGTTGGCCTATATATTATTCCAAATCCTTTTCAGCGATGGACAACTTTATGCCGTGGTGTCAAGAGTGACTTCAGCAGAAGGTTTGAAAATGTTGATCCAAGGCGCAACGCCTAAGCAATAAGGGTACACTTAGAATGTCGGTTTTTTTTTTGTTAGACCACCCGGTATCCGGACACCACATTGGGAGCCGACTAATCCGGGTCCGAGCCGGGCAGGACCACATGGGCAGCAAAGCTTTTCCTACCAAGTTTTAACATAGCTGCATTCCCAGGGCTCGAACCCGAGATTAGACGTTTTTATAGCACTGCTGCCTATACATTTTTATAGCACTGCCGCCAGGTACTACTGAAAGTCCTTGACATATTTACATGATGGTATATTTGGGTTGATATGATTCATTCTTTTCCTCTTTTTGGTAGTACTAATGTCCAACCCCTGTAGAGAGCATGATTGTATTTTATAGTCTAATCATTGACATTGGTCATTGGGCATCACAAGTTCCCTCAATGACATTGGTCATTAAAAGATAAAGGGGCTTGCTCTTCAAAATCAGATGTAAGTTACTTAAGGAATGTTCAAATTTGGTGATTCATTTTTAGTTATTGCTTTGATACATTCGGGTGCTTTACGCTCCATCTATTTTTGGAAAAATCTATCTTTACTATATCTACTGTCTACGTACCAAAAGCAATGAGCAACTTGCTCATGGACAACGACTTCCCCCACCACTTTAACCTCGCTATGTATCATATATGCTAAAAACCACTAGATCTAACCTATTACATGAACCTTTTTATTGTCAAAGAAGGTTGCGCCGCAGCTGCACCCATTTTCTATGGCTTTCTATAATGATAAAATGGCTCCTCACAGAAGTTTAAGTTCTCAGCGAGCCAATTGTTTGTACAAGTCATGAACCAAAAGTTTGTACTACACTGTTTCTATGGAGCTTCCACACGCGAATTTGAAGTTTAATGCTGGAATAATATAACTTGTGTTTTCCTTTCTCTCTTTTCTTAGCTTGGACTTCTTTTGGAATAACATCTCTCTGCGTCCAATACTCATCTTCTATCTTTGGTTTGCACATCATCTTTTCTTTAGTGATCTTATTGCTTCCATTTTGATATTACATATCACTTATCATAGTCCACTAGATCAAAGAATGAAAGTACAATGTCACCCGACATATGCTACCTGGAATAGATCTTACTACTTATATTATCTTTCTTAATGCAACTTCACCAAGCAAAGGTTAATTCAATAGACTTCTTAGTGATGTACCACTTGAATATATAGGTTATTTTGGTTACAATATGTAATCTCCCAAGAAGACTCATGTTTACATCCATTTACCGTGCACTGGAGTTAGAAATTTTTTACGATTGTTGTCAATGATGACACTGATATCACGGCATTTTATGCTTAATTGCTACATTAGTCATACAACTCTATTTTGGAAATCTAAGTTCAGTAACATTGTCAGATAGTACTCCCTCCGTCAATATAATTCGATCACTTTTTTGTTTTACAAACATTTTAAAGATTTAAATCATATATTGTGTTTTTAATGTTATCCCTAAAAGAGAGGAGGGGAAGAAAGTGGGTCAGGAGAGAGAAAATGAGTTAGAGGAGTGTTAAATGTAGAGAGAGAAATAGAATAAAAAAATATAAGAAGGTGGGTCAGGAGAGAGAAAATGAGTTGGTGGAGACTTAAATGTGGAGAGAGAAATAGAATAAAAAAATATAAAAGGAGTGAATATGTAAAAATACCTACAAAAGTTTTTTTAATTTGGAAGTGATTAATTTTTGTGGGACAGCTCAAAAAGAAAATATGATCAATTTATGTGAGACAAAAGGAGTACAAAACAATACTACAATTTGCTAACTCAGTATACAAATTGCATCAATGCTACATGAGTAGATTGTGCCTTGAACAACCTGAAAGAAATGCAACTTGACTATAATCTCATATGAGATATGCTACCTAGGATAGATCTCGTCATTTTTTTCAAATTCAAAGACTACTTCATTACAATCTCATGACATGTGTTAGCGTCGGTAGTTCTTATCATATTATCATTCTTAATGCAGCTTTGCCAAGCTAAGGTGAGTTCAATACGTTTCTTTTTATTAGTGATTAACCAGGTGAGTTCACAGGCTATTTTTGGCTCATATTTATGTAATTCTCCAAGGAGAATCGTATTTACATTTGCCACTTATAATACCACAGTAAATGCTTGGATGGTTAGAAAAAAGCTGATACAAAAAAGTCTATGTTGTTAGCATTGCAACTTTATCTTGAATAACAATAGGCACATTTGCAAGTAGAATAGAAGAGTTACAAACCATTGATGACACAAATTACACCGATGTCATAATTCTCACATGCATACTTGGTATTAGAGTAATCCTGAAAGTAAGACCAACACGCTTATATACTAAATTCATTCACTGCTTTGACATGGGGTGTGACACTTCATGATTACTTTCCTCACACGTCTACTTCACGTATAATCTCTCTCTCTCTCTCCCTCCCCCCTCCCTCCCCTCCAAACCACCCAAGTAAAATGCTAAGTAAAAACAAATAATTCCAAATTGGGAAAAGAGAAGGTACTACCATTGGTTTAGGCTTAGAAACATTATGTGAACACTATTGTGATGCCTTTGGCGCATCCACTATGTCATAAATCAGTTTTAGAATCATGCAAGGCTTATTTAGGAGGCTTTTAATTATGTTTTTATTTTGCAAATCATGTATATTTGTATATTTGGGTCTCCAATGCAGTAAAATACAAACCCTTTCTAATGTTGATTCCATTTCTTACTTTGCTTTTCAATTAATTTCCACTAAGAAATGTTCTCAGCCAGCCTCAAACTGGCAATTATGTGCAGTAACTACATATATATACTCTTAGTGAGTTTGCCTTGAATGATAATGAAGGAGATTATGAGACAATAGTATTCATGATGACAAAAGGCAACAAAAGGTTGACTGAACAAGTGTAACTTCCTTGCCGGATGAAGATACGGATGACTTCAACGATGGCAAATGAAGTGATGATACAATAGCATCCATTAAGATAGGAGTACTAGAAACGCTCAAAAAATGGAAAAGAAACAAGATGCAACAAAGGACGGGTGAAAAAAGGAAAAGAAACTTGAGGGTAGTTCGAGACAAAGAAAAGTAGAAGGCATGACCTTATTATAGAATTACCTTATTTTAGTAGCTACTTCATTGCGTAATTGCATGATCAAAACATGGTTTTTAGAACCTTCAGTATTTAATCTTTGTATGTTTGACTTAATTCTGTACATTGCACGGACTAATTAGCTAGTCGCTTTTAAAAGGCGGAAGCAACTTCGGTATTCCCAAATTTTAATCAAACCATTGACCCAACCTAATTAGCTTGATTCGATCCCAATTCCACAAAGGCGGCATGTGGAATGTAAGCTCTAATATATTTGTAAGGCACGTTTTACCGTATGCACAACACTATCCATTGTTGAAAGCAAGCAGTAAGGATTAACCCTCGGTATCTACTGTTAGGCAAAACTGCAAAACAATTCTGACAATAGAAAAACACCAAAAACTGTTCAGAAACTTCAGATTATCAACCCAGCTGGCAATGTAAAAAGCTTAACAGACCCATAAATTACTAGCTTCCCATATACTCACTTAGCACTTATTACAGGTTTAAGTGATAAGTACTGTTTTGCTACAATATCACCAGAAATGGAAAGTGAGGTGGCAGATAAAAGTGAAGCAGTGGAAGGTAGTACTCACCGCAATATTGTCGCAACTGCACCACGGTATCGGGTCACCGCAACTGAAAAAGATGTTGACGGACTCACAATAGGAAGATGACTTTGTTATATCATAACTTTAAGTGAAATATTCAAGTTACTTATAACAAGAACATTCATGTTACAATATTACAAGTCAATCATCTTCATTTTGAGAATCATCATCATCATCCTCTTCAGACTCATCATCCTCTTCTTCTTGAGACTCGTCAATCGTCCTCTTCATCTTGTCATTCATCCTCTTCGTCAGTAGACTCAATCTCATCATCTTCAACTCTTTCTACATCTTCCGCGTCATCATCTATGACTTCTTCTCCTAGATAAAGTGTCAGGTTAAAGAAGAAGATCGTCTTCCTTGTTGTTCACCTCAACCGTTATCAAGACAAATGCTTAGTCAGTTTGATAGATGTCTACCTCACTATCATATGCGATTAAAAATTTCATAGACTTGATAACAATGTATCAATAAGATTTAGGATTTGCGACATATTCCGTGTAGAACACTTGTGCAGCTTGACTAACAAACACAAATAGTTCATCTTATACAAGTCTTGACTTACATTTACATTTTACAATTCCTCGCGAGCTAACACGCATCTGAATGCTCTGTTTAAGGGATGCATCATAAGTTTCGACTCCACGATCTCACAGTTGTTTGAGCTCATCAATCGACTACCTTAAATACACATCTATGTCCTTACCAGGACTCTTTGGTCCCGAAATAAGAAATGACAAAACACATGTATGGCTTCTTCATGCATATGTCTGGTGGAAAGTTATACGGAAAAATAAAAACAGGTCATGTGGAGTAAGGCGTGCTAGACTGTCTGAAAGGATTGAACCCATCGGTTGCCAAACCACGCCTATCCATTAGCGGGGTGTGTCATCACATTGGCATCGCTGCTACGAGTCTTACAGTGAGCCCTCATATGTTCAACCGTACTGGAGGAGTAGTACATTCTCTGAAGCCTTGGCATAATCTGAAAAATATCGCAATACCTTCCATGCAATGTTTTTCTTTTTTCCTTTGTCCAGTTTATACATCAAATGATCACCTTCCGGACACCTTGTTAAGTCCTTATTCTCTTTCTAGAACAGTACACAATTGTTATTGTACACATAAATCCACTCATTAACCCAATCCAAGTTTCATAATCATCTTCTTTGCATCGTAGTACGATGGGGGCAGCTTCTTAGTCTCTGGCAAAATTTCCTTGATAAAGTAACGAACTCGTTAAATCTTTTCTTACTCAACTCGTGGTCCAATTCTAACTGTAATAACCTACTAACTGCAAACAACCTTGTGTGTTTCCTAATTTCATTCCATAACGGCTCTTCGGTGTCTCTTAACAAATCATAAAACTGATGAGCCCTCATCGTTCGGCTGTTGGGGACTGTCATTGTCGCGGTAGTCACCCCAGTCAATATTAGCATGCCCAGCATCTATAATCATATCTCAATAATCATATTGTGCCTCCACCCTAACTTCAACTTGATTAGTCAGGTTGGATGACAATACTACTGTTTCTCCGTGTTGCGGCCACCTTGTGTATCCACCCATAAAACTGTACCACAGAAGATGCCATTTTACCACCATTCTTTTCTCCAATACTGCAACTCACATTTAATGTATGGACACCTTATCTTATTAAAGTCAACAAATGCAAGATGCGCGTAAGCAAACTCGAGAAATTCATCTACACGATCCCCAAAATTATCATCATTTTTTCTTTTTCATCCAACATTGATCGACATATATGATAACTGAGATTACTATATACCACCTTAAATTAAAACTAATAATTAGGTAGGGATGATATAAAAATGAATGCATGTATGTGACAACATTTCTTTACCCCCTTCATTCTCTAATAGGTAGTGGTCATATCCCATTCAGAAAAGCACATGTCTATAAAACAGTTACTGACTCATGGTTTGTCTTATGTCTACGGAAAATTCGGCAGCACCTCACTGTATTTCTCCAAGTACAAGACAACGATTTGGTATTCTAACATTCGTCTAATCTTGCTCTTACAAGATTAAATGGATGTTATGTATGCACCCGGAGAAACACTGGAGAAAGTGTACCAAATTGTCCAAACTGGACATTTAAAGGCTCCTTACAAAGCGTTACATTGTAATGAGTACCTTTAAACGAGATCTAAGATTCTTCTGCATGCATGTGTTTAAAATTGGTAATACATGCAACAATCTTTTCGACATATCAAAATTCTGAAAAGATGGAATCATTAGGTTAATTTGCAAGAACATATCCGAACTAAAATGTTTCACTTTAAAATTCATTGACAACGAGTTGTAACCAACTCGTTGTCAATGGACTTCACAAAATAATAACGAATATTTCTAGTACGCGAAGCCGACTCACATTTTTCAGTGGAATATGGAGTTCACTCGCAGAGTTAGGATTAATTGTCAATAAATATTAATTAGGGTTAATTTGTTCTAATTAGGGAAAATTAGGGCTACTTAGGGCTAATTAGCATTAATTTGAGCTATTTCGAATTAATTAGAGTTAATTATGTTTAATTAGAATTAATTAGGATTTAATTAAGAGTTAACTAGGGTTAAAACAGTATTGATTCGGTTAATTAGCCTTAAATAGAGTTAGGTGGGCTAATTAGAGCTGATTATGGTTAATAACAGTTTCTTGGGTTTAATAAGGGTATATTATTGTTAATTAAGGTTTATTTAAGAGTTAATTGAGGTTAATTAGGGTTAATTCGAGTTTAATTAGAGTTAATTAAACTTACAACACGTAACAATTTACACTATACATTATTAAAAACATTAAATTTAAAATTAAACTATACATTATAACAAATTCAACATAACATGCATCAAACTATAAATTTTAGCATGTTATTAGGGTTAAAATGCACATATTATTAGCGGCAGCTGTGGTGCAGCAGCGGTGGTGCGGCGTGGAGGAGTTGTGGGGCTGTCGTCGTGGGGGGCCGGTCGCCCCAAGGAGGGTGTCGCCTGAGGGGGGGTTGTCGCCGAGGGGACTGTCACCGATGTGCAAGAGAGAAAAGAGAGAGAAAGCATGAGAAAACGGGAAGAGAGAAAGAAAGAGGGAATTAATTTTTACAACATGACTTTTAGCGATGGACTTTTCGTTGCTAAAATCCATCGCTAAAAGTCATGTAAGTTTTCTTTGACTTTTAATAACGGATAAATCCGTTGCTAAAAGCCTGCCTTTAAACGCTTTAGCGACAAATGTTTTAGCGACGGACTCAGTCCATCGCTAAACATTTTTTAAAATATTTAAAGAATTTTGTCAGAAATAGAAAATATTTTAAAATTCTTTAGCAAAGGAATATCCATCGCGAGAACCCCATCGGTAAAGATCCTTGATAAAGATTTTTAGCGACGGATGTTTTTGTCAGTAAAAACTTTTACCGACAGGGTAATCCGTCGGTCCGGTAAAAGTGGTTCGTCGGTAAAGGTCCTTTTTCTTGTAGTGATCTTACATCCACCAGTTGTATTGTAGAAGTGAAGAACAACTTTTCTTTTGTTGGCTTCTAATCAGCTTTAACAATCTTGAAAATCGCCCTCTTTCTGAACCAACAACTCATGTACCTAAAAATCCGATCCAATTGTTCCTCACTATTTCCTGACCTCGACATGTTTCCCTCCTCAATCACGATTTAGGGCCATTTTTTGAAGCAGATAAAGGGAGGAAAAATCTGTGTGGGTGAAATCCAGTCAAAGATCTTGTGCATAAACCTTAAGGATATATTGGGTGTTGAAAAATTAAAAAGTGTCATGTCAGAGAATCTTGTAACGGCCTTTGACGTCGTCGTTGTTTTGTGCAGCTCTGTGAAATGTGGCTACAAATCTCCGGGGGCAGAGAGTAAGAAAAATTAGATATAGGAAGAGCTGAGTGTATTTTGGATAAGAGTGCCGAATATAACTAACTCAAGCATAGACCAAAGCACCAAAGTTCTAAAGTTGGCATAAAGTTTGGTTAACAAGTAGATTAGCTAGGCTAGTAGGATTAGTCCACCCACAATAAAGGACCATGTACTATCAAGAGTGGACACATTTGAAAAAATTTCTAATCGATTAAAAAAATAGAAAGGAGTTCTCTATCCGATGTTGGATTGCTATTTTATGGGAATCGAAAGTTGGCATTTTCCATTTGCATCTTATTGCTTCCACGAGAAGAAAAGAGGAAAGAGAAATGAGAACTAGTTAAATGGTAAAGGTTTTGCTAATCAAAGTGGTCGGACTAAAAAGTAAAATAGTACCTGATCTTTATGTCTCACGGAAAATCCAAAAAGTAGTAGGCTCTTGAAATCATTTTCATAAATTACAATTTTTACTGTTTGGTGACATACCAAAGAAGACAACATTGTTCAATTTATATACATGTTCCTGTACACTGAAAATGTTGTTAAGAACAATTATTTTGCTAATGCAACTTGCATGTTATTGGATCTTATCTAGGTGTGTAGATGAAGGATGACCATCTAATGATTGTGTAGCTCTAGACATGCATCAGTTGTAAGATGTACATGTCACAAAAGGATATTTTTGTTATCAAGTTTAATCAGTAAAAAGAGAGTATATCTGTATACACGCAAGTAGTAATTTATTCTGTCACTATTGTGGCTAGCCTTAGGCATAGGACTTGGCATGGTGATGCTTACAGTTATGGACTTATCGTGTGGTAGGGACCATCATGATTGGACATGCAAGTACTGCATCACATGGATATATTTACATATTGCGATAACAAATTAAACACGTTGCAGAAGTGGATACAGTGATTGTGAGAAACATGAGTGGAGAACACCTTCGAGGTGTTTTTGAACCAAGGATGAAACTGATAAAAGTAATCAAAAAATGAAAAAATCGCAAATGTTACAACAAAAAAGAATGCACTAAAACACACAAAAATGAAAACAGAAAATAGAAAGGATAAACAAAAAGAGAGAGGTGAACATGTCTTCTCAAGAGTCCTAAGATTATGGTGATCTGACGGACTGATATTGTGCTCCAAATCGCTTCCATTTGAAGAACTCATATTGTGCTCCATGTCTTCTTCGCAGTCTTAAGATGATTTTCTACATGAAGTGATGAACATTCACATCCAAACTTTGACTGATTGTTTGTGCAACACGAACAAATGACATGGGCTTGATCATTGAACTTGAAGGTTTACTCCCTTTAGTGGCCTTATCAGCAATCTCAAGGAACAAGCGGTTCACAGGTATTGACCGCCTAAAATTATGCTCCTATCGCTTGTCTCTTTTTCCGTAATCTTACCCATTTCTCTAGTCAACTAGCAAAATTCTCTCAAAATTTTACTATACACAGTGTAGCAAAAGTAAAAAAAAAAAAAAGAACCAAAAAAGGAAAACACTAATAACCCTTTAATCATTACCAACTTAACATGTCAGGTATACTCATGATCAACCTTCCACTTGACTTCAACATTGCTCTATAAGGATTGCACCAACTGAATATCTTACATCTACCACTTGCACAAGTGAAGAACAACATTTCTTTTTTAGGCTATTCATCGGCTTTAACAATCTTCAATACCGCCCTCTCTCTGCACCAACAGCTCACGTACCTAAAATTTTTCCTATCTAGCCATTCCTCACAATTTACTGACCTAGACATGTTTCCCTTCTTAATCACGATATAGAGCTATTGTTTGAAGTAGAGGAATGGAGGGACCGGGGGAGGGGGTGTGGAAGGGATATGCGTGGGTGAATTACGGTTAAAGGTCTTGTGCCTAAACCTTAAGAGTGTTTGAATGAAGAATTTCAAAGTACCTTGTATTTCAAAATTCATGTATTTACAAATTTATGCAATTACAAGTTTAGTATTTGGGCGATTTTGTAGTAATGAGTATTTTATATGTTGATTTGCATTTGAAAATTTGAACCTAGGTAATTTGAGGGTGTATAGCTGCAAACTATGAGAGAGAGAGAGAGAGAGACTTCTTCTTTTTTTTTTTTATAGAAGGAGTTATCTAAAATTTTGGAGACTATTTTTTCTATAAGGGATTTGACAGATAACTAGTCTAGACTAGTTATTTATAGAGGAAATTTTAGCACACCAAATTCTTTTTCCAAATCCCTCCTAAAATTTGGTAAATCAATCTTATTAGTATTCAATCAAGGGATTTAGTAGAATGAATTTTAAAATCCTCTATAAAAGTGAAATTCCAGTTCAATTACCTCATCTAAACACACTCTAAGATTATTTTGGGTACAGAAAAATTAAGAAGTGTCATGTCAGAGGATCTTGTAACGGCCTTTGACGTCCTCGTGGTTTTGTTTAGCTCCACGAAATGTGGCTACAAACCTCAAGGGCAGAGAGTAAAAAAAATAGATAGGAGTAGCCGAGTGTATTTTTGGATAATCCTCAAAGTTCTAAAGTTAGGCGTAAAAGTTGGGTGCCGACTATAATTAACTCAAACGCAGAGCGAAGCACCAAAGTTCTAAAGTTAGGCATAAAAATTGGGTTAACAATTAGAATTATCTAGGATAGTAGGATTAGTGCACCCAATATAAAGGACCACGTACCATCAAGAGCCGGTGGATACAACGTGACCACTGGAATAGGGTTTGGTATTGCAACTGGGTTAGGCTGAAAGGAATAGGGTTTTAATTTGGCTGGCATGTGAATCCCATCGTATTCTATAGCAAACTACTACTATAAGTATTGTTCAGAAAGCAAGGCCGAAAACTGTATGGGTGAAGTAATCAGTATGAAGGTTGATATCATTTCCAAAGAGAACGTCAAACCAGCTTCACCAACTCCCCTTCACCTGAGAAGGTACAAGCTTTCAATTTTGGATCAAATCTTCCCTCATACATATATGCCAGGGGTTATTTTCTATCTCAACGACATTCAGAATACCACCCCTAGCAACTTTTTCCCATAAAGTCAAATCACCTAAAGCAGACATTATCACAAACCTTAACTCGCTATTATCCTTTTGCTGGGAAGCTCAGAGATGATCTGAATTACATTGATTGTAACGATGAAGGTGTCTATTATGTGGAGGCCAAAGTAAGTTATGGTCTCAAGGAGTTTCTTAGTCAGCCAGATGTGCAACTGATACAACTATTGACTCCTAACAACCCCCTACCCTTGGAGTCAATGTCAGGAAATTATGTCTTTTTGGTTCAAGTGAACATTTTTGATTGTGGTGGGATTGCCATAGGCACTTGCGCTTCACATAAGATAGCCGATGGTGCAACCTTCAGCGCTTTTATGAATGCATGGTCACGTTTAGCAGCTTGTGGTTCTTTAGAAGAAGTACACAACCCAAGCTTTATTGCCCCATCTTTGTTTCCTCCAAATTCTTCTGTTTTATGCAAGTGGCCTTTCAAAGAAAGCAAAAAGAATGAGTCCGTGACAAGAAGGTTTGTGTTTCATGGCACAGCATTGGCTGCCCTCAGAGCCCAAGCTGCTTCAATATCACATGTGCAGTATCCGACCTCAGTTGAAGCTGTAGCAGCACTCATCTGGAGTTGTGCTATCGAAGCTATTTCTAAGGTGACAAATAAAGGTCCTAAGCAAGCATCTATTTTTGCAGTCCCGGTGAATCTTAGGACAAGGATGCGGCAAGTTTTGCCAAAATCCTCCATGGGAAATCTCGTCTGGTTTGCCTTTGCACAGCACATGCCTGATGCCAAGCTAGAATTTCCTTGCATCGTAGATTGTATAAGAAAAGTCTTTGCCAAAGTCGACAACGACTTTATCGAAGGTATAAAAGGCAAAGAAGGTTATGCAAAGGTTAGCGAGTGTCTCAAAGAGTACGCGGAATTACTCCACAACATTGACATGGATAATTGTCTTATCCTCACCAGTTTACGTAAAGCTGGTATTACTGAAATAGACTTTGGATGGGGAAAGCCTTCATGGTACTATTTTTGCAATCCAGGATTTAAGAACTTTGTTTTTCTAATGGATACAAGATCGGGGGATGGAATTGAAGCACTGGTGAGCTTAAGCGGGCAAGCAATGGCCATATTTGAGCGTGATCCAAAACTTCTTGTATACGCATCAGTTGATCCTTGTCCTCTTTAGCTTTTTAACCATGCCTACGTTTTCCATTCGTAATTATCCAGAATGATCGCGAGGAAAAATAGTTCAAGGTCGCTCTCTAGTTGGTCATCCTACGTAACCACCAAATAATGCCCGATAGCGCTCTTGATGTTTTTTCAAGTCGTGGGCATATATAAGTACTATTTGTATGTTTACTCTTGTTTTAATCTAGTAGTCAATCGTATGTGTCTTGATTGTCAAATAATGTACAACCTTCATGCACAACCTTAGTGTAAAATATGAAATGCAGTTTAATTTTACATGTGAAACTCCATAAAATCAGACCCTATTGGCTTTCTTGTCTGAGAGATTGTCCTTTCTCAAGTCTTTGTTGTGTTTTATACAAAATGTAAAAATTTGTCAAGTCTTGTGTACATGTCCTGTAAAAACAAATAGCATCCTCACATATTACATAACAGGATTTGGGTGATAACTTTCGGTACAACAGAAACTTTGGATCAATGATCATGGTTACAAGCCATATTTATCTATGCAATTTCACGCGCCTATTGTGAATGGATTTGTCCTATTTCTACCCGTAGGAGATTCCTTCTAACATTCCATGGCAGAGAATGAATGGAAAACATTGCTTCTTGTTTTGGACAAACATCTTGCAAGAAACCCAGGCTAAAATACTTTGGGCAAATGTCAAATGCAGGGCGTGCTAGGATCTAACGATCCATTCGATGAACACAGTTTTTGGATGAATAATTGAATTTTGATTTACTGTGTCCATTGACTCCTTCCAAACCAATCCAGAACTTAGAAAAGAATAAGATGCTGACCTTTATTACAGAGGCATATGCATGTGAGAGGCATGACTTCTTCCAAACTCTAAGAAACACTTCTTAGACTCAACAAATTGATGATTAATGTATTGTGAGTTATGCAATACATGGAACATGTTAAGCATGGTAACATTGTTAGCTTCATTCTCTAATAGCTTAAACTTTTAGACCATGTAATAACTTAAGATGGTATCAAAGCTTTGATTTGGCAAGGTTTTGAGTTAAAATTTTCTTACTTGCATATATTTGGTCCCTCTTTAGTATAGTGCAATTTCTACGGTGTACCTTCATTTGTGTCTCCACATGCAGGAGGTTTGCACGTGGAGGGACCGTTAAAGATGATAATGTTATTAGGCTCGTTTTTTAATAATTTAAACCTTTAAAGTAGATGGGAACTTCACATGATATAAAAGCGGATCAATCCAGGCCTATCGTCACATTGGTTAATTCATCATGTGTTTGGTCCACTCAAAAAAAGGCTGGTCAAATGTTTGGGAGCATTTTTGAGAGAGAAATTTCATGTCAGGAAAATAATAACTAATACTAATTATACATGCTAATTACACTACAAGAAAGAAGGACTTTTAGGCGACGGACAATTCCGTCGCTAAAAGTCCTCATTCCGTCGCAAACGACTTTTAGAAACGGGGTATCCGTCGCTAAAATCTGTTGTTAATAACCCCGTCTCTAAAAGTTTGGCGATGGAATTTGGTGATCCGTCGCTGAAAATCTTTTTTATCTGACGGAATTAAATACTTTTACCGACGGAAATTTCCGTCGCTAAAGGTATTTTTTAAATTTTCCTTTTTTTTGCAAAAAAAATTTAAAAAAGTTGACTTCTGGCAACAAATATCCATCGGGAAAAGTAGTCAAATAGTTGACCATTTTCAGTGGCTAATTTTCGACTAAAAATCCATGGCTCACAATTTTGTTCCGTCACTAAAAGTCCAATTGGTCAAAAAACGAATTCTTTAGCAATATATTTGCATCGCTAAAAATCAAATTGATTTATTTGAAGTATTTTAGTGACAGAATTTCGTAGCAAAAAAAAAATATTTCTCAATTTTGTTTATTGAAATATTCAAACCTATGTCCATCCCATTAATCATAATCAACCAATCTAACAACAATTTCCTTCTTAAAGCTAGCATTCATTCTTTATCAAATTTCAAATAATACAAATAAGATTTAAGTCATACACCACCAACTAAAACTCATTACCAAACTAACAAAATTAGATATTCACTAAATATAATTGATCACATCATACAAATCTATAAAACAAAATTACAATTTTCATTGAAACATACAAAATATAAGTCAGGAACCTCGCTCCAAAATCCTAAGGTGGCCATCGAGTCTCCAACAACACAAGATGTAAGCATTAATCCTGCAAAATTGTGGTGAAACATACTAAATATAAGCCAGGACTAGAGGAATCCGTGCACATCAATTGCCTAAACCTTATTGGTGCAATCTATAAAACAAAATTACAATTTTTTGAAGCACCAAGTGCCTAAACCTGGAGATTAGCATCGCCGAAGGAATTGGAGTTGGTCGATTATCCAGAAACATTCTGGGACTCGGGCTTCTTCGCCACTTTCAAAGCCTAAAACCGTCAAAATCAATATCATCTAAAACAACAAAATCGCCAATACCAACCCAAGAAACCCTAAAACCACACGGAATTACAATTAAATACCAGCTTTTACCTTCTTCTAAGCCTTCTTAGCAAAATA